>MCJB01008047.1:33815-144465 GCA_002018475.1 Nicotiana obtusifolia | reverse complement strand
ATTCATCCAAATGGGATAAACCAGCTCGAGTTATTGCTTTCATTGACACCGGAGCTGTATCCTCACTCATAAATCCTGCTGTTCTCCCTGAAGATCAATGGGTGCCGCATTTTAAAGATTTCAACACTGCATCAAATGCAATCTTAACCACATTTGTCATTACAAAGCACCCGGTCACGATTGAGTTCTTCCCAGCATTGAAGTACAGAACCAAGCTGCTAGGATCTGATGTGCCAGGAAAAGATCTTATTATTGGATTCGACCTTTACAGGCAGCTTAGAGATCAACTCCAGATCAAGGCCAATGGGATAGCTTTTAAAAAGCAGTTCAGACCTTATTCTGAAATTCCAAGGCTATTCCAGATCACCGAAGACGAACAAATCAAAGAGATTGAGCAAAATCTCATTGAACATTCATGTGCTGAATCCCACAAGGATTTCATGAAGAAAGGGAAAGGCCCATTATGGAAAAACCAAGAGTTTTTATCAAGCTCTCTTTCAAGAAAAATGAAAACATCGATCAGACAAAAGCCAGTCATTCAGGCATGAATCCAGATCATCTTCAGCTTGCAAAGAAAGAATGCGAAAAACTTTTGGAATTTGATCTGATAGAGCCATCGGATTCACAATGGCACGCGAAGCATTTTATGTCAACAAAAGAGCTGAGCAGACAAGCGGAAAATTCAGGTTAGTTATTAATTACCAGCCACTAAACCATTTCCTCCAAGATGATAAATTTTCCATACCAAATAAACTCACTCTTTTCTCCCACTTAGCCAAGGACAAATATTTCTCCAAGTTTGATTTAAAATCTTGATTTTGGCAATTGGGAATCCACCCTGAAGAACGACCCCAAACGAGATTTTGCATCCCCGATCATCACTTCCAGTGGAAAGTCATGCCCTTCGGTTTGAAAACTACACCCTCCGTGTTCCAAAAAGCCATGATAAAAATGTTCTAACCCATCCTTCATACCTCCTTAGTTTACATTGATGACATCCTGTTATTTAGTAATATATTGGAAGAACATGTCAACTTGCTTCGGCAATTCGAGACATTAGTAACACAGTACGGGATCATGCTCTCAGCAAAAAAGATGGTTCTTGCTCAAAAGGAGATTGATTTTCTCGGAATACAATTTGCTCGTGGTGAATACAGTCCAGGACCGCATATATGTCAGGAATTACTTAAATTTCCGAACACCGACCTCACTACAAAGCAGATCCAACAGTTCTTGGGTGTAATAAATTATGTAAGATATTTCATCCCAAATATCTCTACATACATTTCACCGCTCACAGAAATGCTCAAGAAAAATGCACCATCATGGGAAAAGAAACAGGATGAAGCAGTCAGAAAAATAAAGGAGATATGTAAAAATGTCAAGTCTCTCTACATCCCTTTAGATGGAAAGAAGATACTGCAAATTGATTCCAGCCATGAATATTGGAGTGCTGTTCTATTTGAAGAAAAAGATGGCCAGCGGAAAATATGCGGATACGCCAGTGGAAAGTTTAAAGATGCCGAGCAACATTATCACTCCACCTTCAAAGAAATTCTTGCAGTAAAGAATGGAATCAAGAAATTCAATTTCTTCCTTATCCATACTGAATTTCTAGTGGAAATGGATATGAAGGCTTTCCCAAAAATGATCCGGATAAATTCAAAAATTATCCCCAATCCTCAGATTCTCAGATGGGCTCAATAGTTCTCTCCATACAAGTTTCAAGTCAAGCACCTGAAAGGAAAGGATAATATTCTCGCAGATTTTCTATCGCGACCGGAAGAATTTTCAAAAAGATTTTCCCCAGCAAAGCTGAAGCCAAACAGTCACATCTTTATGTTTTCAAATACACCAGGAACTAGTTCATTGAAGCCAACAGATCATCCACCGGAGTTGTTCAACCTCATGGATCCCTTTGATCCTTCAATTGTTATGGAAAGAAGAACTTATTATGAACTCCAAGTTTTCCGGCAATATGGAGGATCCATTCTCAAACCTTTTGGCGTCAATCCAGAATAGTCATTCTGCCATATATTCATAGCTCAAGCCAAGGATTTTCCACAAGAATTACTATGGTTTTTCTGGTACCTATGCCATCAATATTATATTTTCATCGAATTCAAATGCAAGGTCTTCAAGGATTTTGATACCTTCGCACCAGCCCTTAGAATATTTTTATTATGGTTCAAGCTTAGAAGATATTGGACTAAATGTTTCGGCGATTCCTACGCAGCAAAATTATTCATGTTTCATAGGCCAGTAAAGATTATTAATGGAAAAGTCTAGGCGCAAGCCGAGGCATCATTCTGATGGAAATTTCCCATGTCCATTTTATGAATGGAGGAAGAGTATAGCAAGGCACAAAGAGTCATTTTCCAGCAAAATAGGTGCATCCCAAAAGCGATATGGCCAAAAGAATGGGCAAGCTAGAATTATACCAGTACCCATCCTCACTGGGAAAGAGTCCGGGAAGCAGCAAAAGAATATCAAACACCATATGAAGTCATCCGAGAAAGGATCACTCGCGACATTTCCAGATTAAAGTTGCGGATTACATTTATCAGTCCAAATGGAAAGGAACATAGCAGCGAAGAACCATCAAGTTCCAGGCGTTACTTCACAAGGTCTTCGAAAAGATGTCTGGAAGAAAATTCTGTGATCGATAAAGGATAATTGTCTTAATCCTTGCTAATCCCACCTTAATCATCCATTACCTACCAGAAAATCCTCAAAAAATATCCTACCCATGCCAAGAAAAATTCCCACATCTTTCCATACTAGCTGGGCCCCACTTCACGTTGTTTTCCTACCATAATCATCCAAAAACTCTCAAAAAATATCCTACCCATGCCAAGACAAATTTCCACATCTTTCCATGCTATCCAGGCCCCACTTCACCTGGTTTTAACATGCTTCCACATGCCTCCACATGCTTCTTCACATGCAACACCGTACGTTCACATGGCATCACATGCTTTCACATGCTACACCATGTATATTTCACCCCGTTCACATGATTTCAAGTGTTTTTTAGTGGTTTTGCCTAAAGTCCTTCACATGACAGAGGGACCCGCTTGTAGATAAATTTTCCATGTAAGATAGGTTTGCTTTATCTAGAATGTTTGTCTTGTAATAACCTCCTAGTCCTATAAAAAGGAGGCCTTGTAGTAGTTGTAGGATCATCTTGTAATCATCCTAGAATCATCTTAGAAAAAAGCTTAGAATTATCTTGTACTCTTTGTAAATCTCTTGTGATATAATTCATATGAGTTCTTTCTAAATTTCTCTCTTGTTCTTTCTTTCGAATGGATGGAAAGGCCGGTTCATGTATGAAAATAGAGTAAGTGTACTCTTTGAAAGTTAGCTTATTGTAGTATGGTCTATTTATGAAAATAGAATAAGTGCACTCTTTGAAAGTTAGCTTATTGTAGTACGAAAGTTTTCTGAGTTATGAACAGCTGACGTTGGTTATAGTATAAAAGTTTTCTGAGTTGTGTAGCTTGGCAAGGTTGAAGCCAGCCCCCTTTGTAGGAAAACTTTTGCGACTATAAACAAATTAACTGCTTATGTAGCTTGGCAAGAGCCAGCCCCCTTTTTGTAGGAAAACTTTTGTACCTATGATCAAGCTTGCTTTCCTCGAGTCTCTTGCTTTGTTCCTTATACTGTGGGTTCGTACCTATGATTAAGCTTGCTTTCACGAAGTTCCTTGCTTTCTTCTTATACTGTGGTATAGGGGTGAATCAGTAATTGGAATTTTGTCCAGATCTCAGATTTTGACCAAGTGGGGCTCGAGGTTGACTTTTTCAATTTCATCAAAGATTGAACCATTTTCTTTTGTGGATGGTTTCTTAAGCTTATTTTAAATTGTTTGATCGATAATTGGCTAGATTTAATTGGTTTGGAAGCTTTTGTTCGAAAGGCAAGACCTCGTTGATTAATTGATTTAGTTGCGTAGTGAGGTAAGTGTCGTGTCTAACTTTGATTTGAGGGAATTAGGACTTGCTGGTCTATTTGTTATGTGAAAGTATGTGGGAAAACGACGTATATGCAAGATGACGAGTGTATATGCACCGTTATGGGTTAAAGCATGTGGTTGAGATATTTATTTAGTTTTTTCAATTATTTCATGCCTTTATAAAATCCATGGCATTACTTATTAAATGCTTTAATTGTTACTTGCCTTTACTTGTTAAATTCACGCCTTTATCCATTACATGCGTTGCATGCTAATTATTTTTATGTATTTGTGTCTTTATTTATCGACTATCTTTACTTGCTTGTTGACCCTGTGTGTTATTAGATAGCTACTTTCATCCGCTTTATGTCCCTGATTGTGTAATTCTTTTATACTATTATTGTTTGGGAACGGGTTGCAGTCATAACGATTATTTATATTATTAAGTGGGGTCGGGTTACACGCCGCAATGGTTGTTGGTATTGTTGTGTGGATTTGGTTGCATGCCACACTGAATGTTAGAATTACTGTTTGAGATCAGATTACACGTCGCAACAATAGTTGTACATATATTTATGGATTGGGTTGTGCGGCACAGCGAAGGAGACTTGTTATTAATATATAATTGTTGATTGGTTGCGTGCCACAACGAAGTATGATGTGTTGTAGTTGTTGGTTATTGTAGAGTTTATTATGGTATTGTGATATTGTAACGACCAGGCTGGTCATTTTGAGTGTTGTAGCCTCGTTCCCCCATTTACTGCTTATTTTGTGCTCAATTGTTGTTATGTGACTTGCCGAGGCGGCTGGTTTGGTTCCGAGAATGTTTCGAAATGAATTGGGACAATTAGTCCCAAGGTTGGAAGCCTAAGTTGAGAGAGTTGACCGGATGTTGGCTTATATGTAAACGACTCTGGAATGTAATTTTGATGGTTCTGATAGCTCTCTAAGGTGATTTTGCACTTAGGAGTGTGTCCAAATATTGATTTAGAGGTTCATAAATGTTTTTGGCTTGAATGGGAAAAATTTGGAAAGGTAGAAGTTTGAAGAGTTGAGAAATTTGACCAAGATTTGACTTTCTGGTTATCGGGCTCAGATTTTTGTTCAAAAGTTAGAATAGGTCCGTTATGTCAATTATGACTTGTGTGCAAAGTTTGAGTTCAATTAGAGTTGATTTGGTAGGTTTCAATATCGATTGTAGAAGATGGAATTCATTAGTTTTCGTTAGGCTTGAATTGGGGTGCGATTCGTGTTTTTGATGTTGTTTGATGTGATTTGAGGCCTCTACTAAGTTCGTATCGTATTTTTGGACTTGTTGGTATGTTTGGTTGAGGTGCTGAGGCCCTCGGGTGGATTTTGAATGGTGGACAAATCATATTTGGCTTAAGTGTTATGCTAAAGTGCTTCAGGTTTGGTGTCATCGAACCTGAAGAGGGATTGCCCGCAGGTGTGGAGCCGCAGAAGCTGCTAGGAGTTCACAGCTACGAAAAGGAAGGAGGTTACTGGGAAGCACAGGTGCAGAAGAATGTGCGCAGAAGAAAACTCGCTCTTGCGTGAGGGGACCCGCAGAAGCGGAGGTGGGCAGTGTGGCTTGGATTGCAGAAATGATGGTTTCTTTGCAGATGCGGTCCCACAGGTGCGTGAGGTCAGGTGTTTTGTGGTCTTCGCATAAGCGAATTTTTCTCCACAAAAGCAGGATCGCAGGTGCAAGCCCAGGCTTCACAGGTGTGAAATGGTGGGCAGTGTATATAATTGAAGGGTTCCGAGATTTTTTTCATTTTGGGACTTTGGGATCTCGGATTAAGGCAATTTTTGAAGGGCATTTCACTAGATTTCGAGAGGTAAGTCACTTTTGATCATTTTTATTTATTAATATTGAATACCTATTGAATTTCCCACCTAGTTTATGTGTTTTTAAAGTGGAATTTTGGGAATTTGGGACAAGATATTGGAGAGTAAGATTTGGGATTTGAGTGGCGATTTGGTATCGGATTTGAGTAATTTTGGTATGGTTGTGCTCGTGCTTGAATGGATGTCCGAATTTTGTAACTTTTGTTGGATTTCGAGACTTGGGCCCGGGGTTGACTTTTTGAGTTGACTTTTTGACTTTTGTTGAAGAACGTAAATTTTTCATATGGTATTGATTCCTATAGCTTGAGTTGATTGTATCGAGATGTTTGTTGCTAGATTCGAGGTGTTCGAAGGCAGATTCGCGAGGCAAGGGCTTATTGGAGTAGAGGTATGCATGGCTAGAGGTAAACTTAGTATGAGGGTATGAATCCCTGAATTACGTGTTTTGTGGTTGGTGTTGAGGTGACGCTAATGCCAGGTGACAGGCATGTGGCTGTGCACCGTAGAAATTTTGATCTGGTCAATTTCGTGGTACTGTGTAGTCATCAAACCTTGTAGCGATTTATGTGATCTCTATGTGTTAGAGTAATTGAGCTATAAATTCATGTTAAAAATCATGTTAGGCTATATGCTTATCCTATTGAGACCCACTGTGGTCATTTCTACTGTTGAATTATTTGCTTAGATGGCTATTTTGTACACAGCCACATCCTTCATTGCATATCATATCTCAGTCTCTGTTACTATTTATTATCGTGTTATATATCATTGTTTGGGCTAATTGGTATGGGATTTGCGAGCCCGAGAGATTGGAGAGATTAATGACTGAGTTGGGGCCTGAGAGTAGTGTTGTGAGTGAGATTTGTGGATCGGGCTGCACGTCGTAGCAGACCTTTTAGGCTTTATTATTATATGGATCGGGCTGCACGCTGCAGCAGGCCTTTTAGGATTTATTATTATGGGATCGAGCTGTATGCCGCAATAGTCCATATTGGCTTATAATTAGTGCTTGGGCAAGATCCATCGCTATGGAGTCTGACATACCAGCAGTGAGCGCAGTTGATTGTGATGAGCGAGAACTAAGGCACTCAGATTGAGTACTCTGAGAGTGTGAGTACGTGAGGTTTTAGTTGTGTTGCGTCATATGTGATATGCATGTTGGCATGTAGATATATAGATGTAATATTCCTCATATCAGTCATACTTGGCATATTTATCTGTATTGAGCTTAATTGTTAAACCTGGAAGCATGTCTATATTCCTGTATTGTGAACCAACAGATTATGAGTTTCTCCGAGATATTGTTGTCATATTTTCTGTCATTTCCGTACTGTTAAACTCTGTATTTGGACTGTATTGGTTGAGCTCGTCACTGCTTTCAGCCTAATGGTTAGTCTTGTTATTTATTGAGTATGTTGGTCGATTTTACACAAACTACACTCTGCACTTTGTATACAGATCCAGGCACTTTGTATACAGTTCTACTTTCCTAGATAGTGTTTCAGGAGTCAGACCATGTTATTGTATAGATGCTCATGTATTTGGTGACACCGAGATCTTGGGAAATTCTATATTGTGTTGCTGTTTTTTCATCCAGTGAATATGAGATTTTAATTACTTAAACCTATTTCGGTATGTTTTAAATTAATGATGCTTGTATTTGTGAGTTTTCGGCTTTCCTAGTATCAGGATAGGCGCCATCACGACACATGTGATTTTTGGTCGTGATAAATTAGTATCAGAGCCTAGGTTACATAGGTCCCACGTGAGCAGGTTTAGTAGAGCTTGCAGATCGGTACAAAGACATCTGTACTTATCTTTGAGAGGTTGCAAAATTTCACGTTCTTGTATTCTTGTCGTGTGAATTTGTTGATTCCGGGAACTAAACTTGTGTTATTCTATTCTCTCACAGATTGTGAAGACGCGTGCTACTGAATAAGGCGGACGACCATCAGTACCACCAGCTAGAGCCACGAGAGGCAGGAGTCATGGTAGAGACCGAGGTGCTGCTCGTATAGTAGCTAGAGCAGTACCTATAGACCCACTAATTGATGCAGCTCAGGAGAAGATTCCAGATATAGTTTAGCCTAGCTTAGGCACCAACTATGCCTATTGTGATTCGAGGCCTTCACGAGACTTTGGCCCAGATATTGACTGTTTCCCCTAGCCTTGCTCAGGCGGTTTCAGTTCAGGCCGTACCAGCCACTTCTCAGGCTGGGGAGGTGCTCAGATTCTCGCCTCCCACCTCCCGCCTCCTGCTTTGGAGCAGGTGGTGCAGGGACTCCAGACACCGGGGGTACTACTAGCCCAGCCGGTTCCAATTGCTCAAGCCTAGGTGGGTTCCATTATGAGTGATGAGCAGCAGAAGAGACTAGAGAAGTTTGGGAGGCACAAGCCTCCATCATTCAGTAGGGCGGATTCTTCGCACGGTGGGTATTCTGGAGACTAGCAGGGTCTCCTTTTTACTACTTTCCAGCTGACAGGGGTAGCATTCAGATTGCGGGAGACCTATGAGCGGAACAGGCCAGCCGATGCTGCACCACTTTCATGGAACGAGTTCTCTATTTTCTTCTTAGAGAAGTTTGTGCCACCGACTTGCAGGGAGGAGTTGGTTAGGCAGTTTGAGCAGCTATGCCAGGAGCGCATATCTGTGGCTCAGTACGAGATGAGATTTTTAGAGTTGGCTCGTCACGCGGTTTGGTTGGTTCCCACAGCGAGGGAGAGGATTAGGAGGTTCATTTATGGCCTCAACTATGGACTACGCATTGTTATGACTTGAGAGAATGTATCAGGTGCTTTGTTTGACGAGATTGTTGGTATTGCTAGGCGGCTAGAGCTGGTCTATAGTCAGGAGCGTGAGGAGAGGGAGGCGAAAAGGCATCGTGGTTCGGGTGGTTTTAGTGGTATTTCTTCTAGGGTTCAGTCCCACCACAGAGGGGTCATCCTTATAAGCCCGCTCATATGGCTCGTCCGGTTCATCGTGGAACATCAGTTAGCCATGGCTCATATAGTGCTCGTCTGGGTCAGTATCTCTCAGTGCCCTCCCAGCTTAGAGTTTATGTCGTGCTCCATCTGTCCAAGGTTCATCTGTGCCGGGTTCTTCTAGCAGTTATTTTGGATCTCGGGGTTCGATTCAGTTCCCACCACCATTGACAGATCGAGGTTGCTACAAGTGTGGGGAGCTCGGATATGTAAGGAGGTATTGTCCATGTCTCTCGGGAGGTCCAGTTCAGCAAGGGGGGTCAGGCTATGACTTCTGCACCAGTTACTTCACCACCCGCGCAGCCAGCTCGTGGTGGGGCTCAAGCATCCAGAGTTCTCCCTAGAGGGGGAGGCCGATCAGGTGGCGGTCAGGCTTGATTCTATGCTATTACTGCCAGGCCAAAGATTGTTGCTTTAGGCACAGTGATCACATGTATTGTCTCAGCATTCCACGGGGATGCTTCTATATTAATTGACCATAGTTCTACTCATTCGTATGTATCATCATATTTTGCTCGTTATTTGGATATGCCCCGTAAGTCCTTAGTTTCATTTGTTCATGTATCTACACCAGTGGGCGATACTATTATTGTGGACCATGTGTATCAGTCGTGTGGGGTGACAATTGGGGGATTGGAGACTAGAGTTGATCTCTTATTGCTTAGTATGGTTGATTACGATGTGATTTTAGGTATGGATTGGTTGTCCCCATGTCATGATTCTGGATTGTCACTTTAATACCGTGACGTTGGCGATGTCGAGAGTCGAGGATCAAGTGGAGAGGTTCCCTAGATTATGTTCCCAGCAAGGTGATTTCTTATTTGAAGGCTTAACGGATGGTTGAGAAGGGGTGTCTGTCATATTTGACCTTTGTGAGGGACATTGGTGCTATTACTCCTACAATTAATTCTACTCTGGAAGTGCGAGACTTTACGGATGTGTTTCTTGCACACCTGCCAGGCATGCCACCCGATAGGGATATATTATCTTATAGTATCTTGTGAGGTATTTACGGATCATCAGAGTCTCCAACACTTGTTAAAAAAAAGGATCTAAATTTGAGGCTGTGGAAATGGTTGGAGCTGCTAAAAGACTATGATATTACCATTCTATATCATCCTGAGAAGACCAATATGGTGGCCGATGCCTTGAGTAGAAAGGCGGTGAGTATGGGTAGCCTTGCATTTAGAGTAGCTGAGATACCACTTGCATAAGATGTTCAGGCCTCGGCCAATCAGTTCGTGAGATTAGATGTTTCGGATCCCAGTCGCATTCTAGCTTGTGTGGTTTCTCGGTCTTCCTTATATGATCACATCAGAGAGCGTCAGTATGACGATCCCTATTTGCTTGTCCTTAAGGACATAGTTCAACACAGTGATGCCAAGGAGGTTACTATTGGGGCTGATGGGGTGTTGCGGATGCAGGGTCGAATATGTGTACCCAATGTGGATGGGCTACATGAGTTGATTCTTTAGGAGACCCACAGTTTATGATATTTCATTCATCCGGGCGCCGCAAAGATGTATCAAGTGGTGGAGAAGGATGATGAAAGATATAGTGGGGTTCGTAGCTTGGTGCCTAAATTTTCAGCAGGTGAAGTACGAGCATCAAAGACCAAGCGGACTACTTCAGAGACTTGAGATTTCGGAGTGGAAATAGGTGCGTATCACCATGAATTTAGTAGTTGGGCTCTCACGGACTTCGAGGAAGTTGGATACTATTTAGGTGATTGTGGATCGGTTGACCAAGTCCGGGCATTTCATTCCAGTTGGGACAACCTATTCTTCAGAGCAATTGGCTGAATCTACGTCCGCGAGATTGTTCGCCTTCATGGTGTGCCGGTGACCATCATTTCAGATCAGAGCATGCAGTTTACATCGACATTTTTGAGAGCAGTGCGGCGAGAGTTAGGCACACGGGTTGAGTTGAGCACAACATTCCACCCTTAGACGGACGGACAGTCCGTCTATACTATTCAGATATTGAAGGATATGCTACGCGCTTGCGTCATAGATTTTGGGGTTTCTTAGGATCATTTTTTGTCGCTTGCAGAGTTTTCCTACAACAACAGCTAGCAATCGAGCATTCAGATGGCTCAGTATGCGGCTTTGTATGGGAGACAGCGTCAGTCTCCGGTGGGTTGGTTCGAGCCGGGTGAGGCTAGGCTATTGGGTACTGGCTTGGTTCAAAATGCTTTGGACAAGGATAAGTTGATTCAGGATCGGCGTCGCATGGCGCAGTCTAGACAGAAGAGCTACGCCGATCTAAAGGTTTGCTATGTTTCTTACATGGTAGGAGAGGAGGTATTACTCAAAGTTTCACCCATGAAGGGTGTTATGAGGTTCGGGAAGAAGGGCAAGTTGAGTCCTCGGTTAATTGGGCCTTTTGAGGTGCTTGAGTGGATCAGAGAGGTGGCTTATAGGCTTGCATTGCCGCCTAGTCTATCGAGTGCTCAACTAGTGTTTCATATTTCCATGCTCCGGAAGTATGTCGGCGATCCGTCTCATAATTTGGATTTCAGCACGACTCAGTTAGATGGTGATTTGACTTATGATGTCGAGCCGATGGCCATTTTGGATCGGCATGTTCGAAAATTGAGGCCAAAGAACATAGCTTCAGCTAAGGTGTAGTGGAGAGATCAACCAGTCGAGGAAGCTACTTAGGAGACCGAGCGGGAGATACAGAGCTTATGTCCATGCCTATTTGAGACACCAGGTATGATTCTAGACCCGTTCGAAGACGAACATTTGATTAAGAGGGGGAGGATGTAACGACCCGACAAGTTGTTTTGAGTGTTGTAGCCCCGTTACCTCATTTACTGCTCATTCTGTGATCAATTATTGTTATGTGACTTGTAGGGGTTATTGGTTTGGCTCCGGGATTATTTTGGAATGAGTTGGGATACTTAGTTCCAAGGTTGGAAGCCTAAGTTGGAAGAGTTGATCGGATGTTGGCTTATGTGTAAACGACTCTGGAATGAAATTTTGATGGTTCCGATAGCTCCATAGGGTGATTTTGGACTTTGGAGGTCTGTAGATGATTTTGGCTTAAATCGTTGAAAGTTGGAAAAATAGAAGTTTGGAGAGTTGAGAAGTTTGACCGAGAGTTGACTTTGTGGTTACCAGGGTCGTATTTTGGTTCCGGAAGTTGAAATAGGCATGTTGTGTCAATTATGATTTGTGCGCAAAATTTGAGGTCAATCAAAGTTGATTTGATAGCTTTGGTCATTGATTGTAGAAGTTGGAATTCATTAGTTTTTGTTAGGCTTGAATTGAGGTGCGATTCGTGATTTTGATGTTGTTTGATATGATTTGAGGCCTCGACTAAGTTTCTATCGTGTTTTAGGACTTTTTGGGATGTTTGGTTGGTCCCGAGGGCCTTGGGTGGATTTCAGATGGTTAACAGATCGAATTTGGCTTAAGTATTATGTTGAAGTACTTCAGGTCTGGTGTCATCGCACCTGCGGAGGGATTTGCCGCAGGTGCGGAGCCGTAGAAGTGGCTAGGAGTGCGTAGCTGCTAAAAGGAAGGAAGTTACTGGGAAGCGCACGTGCGGAGGAATGCGCACTGAAGCGGACCTGCTCTTGTGTGAGGGGAGCCGCAGAAGCGGAGCTGGGAAGTGTGGCTTGGATCGCAGAAGCGATGATTTCTTTGCAGATGCGGTCCCCCAAGTCCAAAGAGGGGATCACAGGTGCGCGAGGTCGGGTGTTTAGTGGGCTTCGCAGAAGCGACTTTTTCTCCGTAAAAGCGGGATCGCAAGTGCAAGTCCAGGCTTCGCAGGTGCAAATGCCTGGGCAGTGTATATATTTGACGGGTTCAGAGATTTTATTCATTTTTGGACTTTGAGAGCTCGGATTAAGATGCTTTTTGAAGGGGATTTCACTAGATTTCGAGAGGTAAGTCATTTTTGATCATTTTTATTCATTAATATTGAATACCCATTGAGTTTCTCACCTAGTTTATGTGTTTTTAAGGTGGAACTTTAGGAATTTAGGATTAGAAATTGGAGAGAAATATTTGGGGATTTGAGTGACCATTCGGTATTGGATTCGAGTAATTTTGGGATGATTGGGCTTGTGGTTGAATGAGTGTTCGGATCTTGTAACTTTTGTTGGATTTCGAGATATGGGCTCGGGGTTGACTTTTTGACTTTTGTTAAAGAACTTAGATTTTTTGTATGGAATTGATTCCTACAGCTTGAGTTTATTGTATTGAGTTGTTTGTAGCTAGATTCGAGGCGTTCGGAGGCCGATTCGCGAGGCGAAGGCTTATTGGAGTAGAGATTTGCACGGTTTGAGGTAAGTAACACTTCTAAACTTAGTCTGAGGGTATGAATCCCTGAATTACGTGTTTTGTGGTTGGTGTTGAGGTGACGCTCATGCCAGGTGACAGGCATGTGGGTGTGCACCGTAGAAATTTTGATCTGGTCAATTTCTTGGTACTGTGTAGTCATCAAACCTTGTAGAGATTTATGTGATCTCTATGTGTTAGAGTAATTGAGCTGTAAATTCAAGTTAAAAATCATGTTAGGCTATATGCTTATCCCGTTGAGACCCACTATGGTCATTTCTGCTGTTGAATTATTTTCTTAGATGGCTATTTTGTACACAGTCACATCCTTCATTGCATATCATATCTCAGTCTCTGTTACTATTTATTATCGTGTTATATATCATTGTTTGGGCTAATTGGCATGGGATTTGCGAGCACAAGAGATTGGAGAGATTAATGACTGAGTTGGGGCCTGAGAGTAGTGTTGTGAGTGAGATTTGTGGATCGGGCTGCACGTCGCAGCAGACCTTTTAGGCTTTATTATTATATGGATCGGGCTGCACGCTGCAGCAGGCTGTTTAGGCTTTATTATTATGGGATCGAGCTGCATGCCGCCACAGTCCAAATTGGCTTATAATTAGTGCTTGGACAGGATTCGTCCCTCTGGAGTCTGACATACTAGCAGTGAGCGCAGTTGAGTGTGATGAGCGAGACTAAGGCAGTCAGATTGAGTACTCTGAGAGTGTGAGTACGTGAGGTTTTCGTTGTGTTGCGTCATATGTGATATGCATGTTGGCATGTAGATATATAGATGTAATATTCCGCATATCAGTCATACTTGGCATATTTATCTGTATTGAGCTTAACTGTTAAACCTGGAAGCACGTCTACATTCATGTATTGTGTACCAATAGATTATGAGTTTCTCCGAGATATTATTGTCATATTTTCTGTCATTTCCGTACTGTTAAACTCTGTATTTGGACTGTATTGGTTGAGCTCGTCACTGCTTTCGGCCCAAAGGTTAGTCTTGTTATTTGTTGAGTATATTGGTTGGTTTTGCACAAACAACACTCTGCACTTTGTATACAGATCCAGGTATTTCCGGGCACGGAGGTTGCTAGTGTTGGAGCTCATTCGGTTCGGAGACTAACGATGTAGTTGCCTTGGCATTCACAAACCTTGACTCTCCTCCTTTTTATTTTAGTTTTATTTATACTATTCTACTTTTTTAGACAGTCTTTCAGTAGCCAGACCATGTTATTGTATAAATGCTCATGTACTTAGTGCTACCCGGATTTTAGAAAATTCTCTATTGAGTTGCGGTGGTTTCATGCAGTTATTATGAGATTTGTTTTACTTAAACCTTTTTCAGTATGTTTTAAATTAAAGATACCTGTATTTGTGAGTTATCGACTTGCTTAGTATCATGATAGGTGCCATCACGGCACATGTGATTTTGGGTCGTGACAGATATGAGATTTGAGAACATGTTATTCTGGGGCCCTCTGGTAGTTGACTTTCGGGCTCGTTTATATGAGTTTACTACTTTATCTATACTTCTGTATTCAGTTGTTATTATTCGTACAGGTTTATTGTGAGTGTCTTGTTATTGTCTCGTCAATAATTCAACGAGGTTAGGCTCTGCACTTACAAAGTACATGTGGTCGATTGTACTCATGTTACACTTCTGCACTTCTTGTACAGATCCCGATGTTGGTCCCATCAACGCGTAGAGGAGTTTTTGGCCCCGATCGACTTGCAGAGAGACTTAAGGTCGAGCAGCTAGCATTCGCAGTCCTTGAAGTCCGCTTCTATTTTGTCTTTATTGTTTACTTGTATTAGAAACAATTGTATTCCGTTCAGACTTTATTTGTAGTACTCTAGTGGCTCATGTATTCGTGACTCCAGATTTCTGAGATATATTTAGACAACTATTTATCATATCTAACTTAGTTTATTTCAATTTTGTAACATTAAGGTTCTGCTTTTAAATTGTTAAAAATTATTAATTAATTAGCTAATGTTGGCTTGCCTACCGAGAAGATGTGAGGCGCCATCACGGCCCTACGATTGAAATTTCGGATCGTGACAAAAACTATTGTACCAAAAATGTTTAATAGAAGGGCAATAGTGTCACTTAATTTTATAAGAACATTTTGCTATTTCAATCTTCCTTTGAGATGTTAACACTTATAATATAGTATGATGATATACACCTTAAATCCTTCATATTATACCAGCTAAGGAGAAAATAAATTAATGTATACGTATGGACTCATCAGATGAAGCCAACAACTTTTGTCCAAAGAAGTCAAAGCAACAATGAGCCGATGAATACGTTAAAGAATTACCAACAATTAAGCAAACAATAACTTTCTTGAGCCAACCATTTTCAGATGATCTAACACCAACAAGTTCATTTGAATATTAAAGAGAAGAAACTAAAGATGGCTAAGAAGCATTAATTATAAAGGACTGAAGTAAAAAGCTCATGTAAGAGAAGAGAGTAAAAAAAGAAGAAGAGAGGAACAGAGAGAAGGCCTTCAAAGAAACCTCTCTTCCTTGAATTTCTCTAATACAGACGTTTTTACAAGAATCCTCTTTTCTTCTCATTTCAGCATTTTCCTACCTTCCTTTGTTTATTGAGAGAATTAACTTAATATTTGAGACGTTTACCATGAGCAGTCTTCGTGTTAATTCATTTCATGATTTTGTTCCTCCTTCAACATCAGAGCAATCGTGTGATGATTCAGCTTTAGAAGCTAACGTTTCCTCCTTTGTTTTTTGCTTTTATCCTTTTTGGGGTGGTTAAGTTTATATTCTTCTTTTTCTGTTTGATGGTACCGTTCTTGTTTTTTTATGGGTGATCACGGTTTTGAATGAAAATAAAATGGAATAAAGATTTTCATAACCAAGAAATAAAAATGCTAGGCACCATTTTTCCTGGATTTTCAAGTGTCTTTATTATTATTTTTTTGGTCTATTTTGGGGGTGGAAGGGGTGGGTGATTTTCAAGTTCATGGCCTACATTGGTTCAGATGAAAACGTTCAAAGCTAAAACATAAATGTTAATTTCATCTAATCAACTACTCCATTAAGCAGTGTCCCAAGTACACTTAATGATATGTTCATGTTTTCTTATTGTGGTTTTTCAATTATTTTCTGCTTTTAGGTGTTGCTACCAATTTTATGTTATTCTAAAGCTAATTCAAGATCACAAAGATGCTTGTAACAAAGGTAGCACCGATGGCCTGAGAATGTTGAGGGTGGCGAGGATGATGACAATTCTAGATAATGTTAGGACACGAATTCAGAAATCTCAATCCTTTGGTGACAAGAGATCGTTAGAATCTAAACTATGGCATTGTTACACCGATATTAAGCTTACCGCAATGTGTCTGTATACGGTTGAAGTTGAGCTTGACTACAACTTGGTAGATTAGGTTTGGAATATGGCGATCAAGGACTGAAGATCGACCTCGAGTCCCACCGAGCTAGAAACCCGAGGTCGGAAAGCCTGGCTTCGAGGAACATTGAGTCTGGTATCGACCGTAGTCTCGAAAGAGCTCAGAGAAACATTGTTGAGATAACTAACAGAAGACCAAAATATCTGTGACTGGTCGGATATTACAGCGAAAATCTCGGCCGAAATAAGGAATCAGTAATCAGTGCATCAAGAGATCTTTTACCTTTTATAGAATTGTATCTAAAGTAGGGTTCCTCTACTATATAAAGGGGTGTTTGATTATTCATTGGACACATTGTAACACATATCCCCAAGCAATATATTACTATTCTCTTGTTGTTCTGTACTGATATCAAATTGAGCACTTTTGGCTGGAGGGTGGCTAACCTTCCAAGGCTAAGATTGTCCAACTTGTGTGCTTTGCATTTACTTTTTCAGTACTTATTCCCATTGCAATCTAATTTGTAGTTTTGTATCAAGTTAAATCACGTATCCTTAAAACCACTTACAAATTTAATTGTTATTCGATTTTGAGGTAAATAGTTTGGCGCCCACCGTGGGACTAATGATAATAGTAGTTATTTGATACAAATCTCCATAACACACACTACTTTACACTTGTTCTTTGAAGTGTCTCAAGTTTCAAGTTAAAACTCGAAATATCGAACTCTCAATCAGCACCCATACATGTTGACACTGAGTTCGGTTATCACGGTGAATTAACAACATAGCGCTTGGTAATGGACTACCGCCCGTTGATCCTATCGGAATTCCGGTCGCAGACCCGATTGACGCTAATTCACATGTGGCTATTGATGCAAACTTGCTTACCGACCCCGAGAGTAGCGTCCGTGGTGGAGCTCGATCGGCAAGTCAAAACACAAAACATTGGAGGAGACTGGATCTGCTTTCGGGTGATCTTTGAAATGCTGCAGGCTGAACAGGCGGCGATAGCTCAGTTACAGAACCAAAGTTATGCACCGAGCAGGGTTGAACCCAATCCACCTCGGGAAGTCACCCGCAGGGATGAACCGATCACAGAAAGGTCAAATGAACATGAATCGGGGGCTAACCCCGAGATCATAAAGATGCTCAAAGAGCTGACAAAACGAATAGAATCGGGGGAGAAGAAAATCGTAGATAATGACAAAAAGGTGAAAACCTATGATTCCAGGGTAAACCAAATCACAGGAGCACCGCCAATAATAAAAGGCCTGGATTCCAGGAAGTTCGTGCAAAAACCTTTTCTTTCGAGCGCGGCTCTGAAGCTGATCCCTAAGAAATGCCGCATGCCCGAGATTGCTAAATATAATAGCACGACTGACCCAAATGAGCATGTAACCTCTTACTCATGTGCCATCAAAGGAAACGACTTAGAGGACGACGAGATCGAGTCTGTCCAGATGAAGAAGTTCGAAGAGACCCTGTCAAAAGGGGCTATGATATGGTATCATATCTTACCTCCTAATTCTATTGATTCATTTGCTATGCTTACTGATTCTTTCGTAAAAGCACACGCCAAGGCCATCAAGGTCGAGACTAGAAAATTGGAACTTTTCAAAGTAAAACAGAAGGATAACGAGATGCCCATAGAGTTCGTGCCTCGATTTCAAATGGAACGAATAGATCTGCCACCGGTCGCTGATGATTTGGCTGTTCAGGCTTTCACCTAAGGGCTCAATGTTCAAAGCTCGGTGGCTTCACAACAGTTGAAACAAAACCTGATAGAATATCCAGCCGTTACTTGGGCCTGCGTGCATAACCGGTATCAATCGAAGATCAGAGTGAAAGATGATCAACTCAAGGCCTCTTCGGGGTCTGTTTATCCCGTCAGAAGCATCGATAAAGTCAAGAGAGACATAGATCATGAACCAAACAAGGATCGACCTAGGTCAGTTTATGCGCTAATCAATAAAGGATTTTTATCTTCGAAACCCATTGGAAAGGGCAGTGCAAGAGAAATCATACAAAATATCAGCCATATAATGGAGACCGAAGAAGCAGTGGTTCCGGGCGAAACTCTTTGAGAAACAAAAGGAGAAGTGACCGGGGTTAGAACAACCGAGGACTCATGAGCAAAAACAACTTCGACAGGCCCATCGGGCCTAAAGAAGCACCGAGGCTATCGGAATACAACTTTAATATCGATGCTGCCGCCATTGTATCAGCTATCGGACACATCAAAGATGCCAAATGGCCTCGACCTCTACAATCCAATCCAGCCCAAAGGGATCCTAACCAAATTTATAAATATCACGGCACTCACGGCCACAGAATAGAGGATTGCCGACAATTGAGAGATGAAGTAGCCCGACTGTTCAATAACGGGCATCTTCGAGAATTCCTGAGCGACTGAGCCAAGAATCATTTCAGGAATAGGGATTCAAACCAACAGATAGAACAAGAAGAGCCTCAACTTGTCATTAACAAGATCATCGGTTGGGTCGATATCCTTCAGGGGCCGATGTTGAAACGCACCAAAGTATCCATCACTAGGAAGAAATGAACTCGAGATTACATACCGGAAGGAACCTTAACTTTCACGATGAGGACGCGAAATGGATCGTGTAGCCCCACAATGATGCACTGGTAATATCTGTACTCGTAAATAAAATTCAAGTTAAACGTGTGTTAATTGATCCAGGTAGCTCGGCCAACATCATCCAATCGAGGGTCGTGGAGCAGCTCGGTCTACAAAACCAAATCGTGCCTGCAGTACGAGTTCTAAATGGATTCAATATGATATTATCAGTGAACACCGCGGGGACCATACATGAAGCTAAGTTTTATGTAAGAAGGAGAGAGGAGATACAACGCTTTGTTCAGAAGGCCATGGATCCACAATATGAGGGCAGTACCCTCAACTCTGCGCCAAGTGTTAAAATTCCCAACACCAAGCAGAATTAAAACAATCTACAGAGAACAGCCTACCGCAAAAGAGATGTTTGCGGTCGAAGAGGCGATTTCGATATCAGCACTTACAACGACAAAGGGACCGAGTGCACTCACAAAGCCAGAAACTAAATAGCAATTACCGACACCAGCTCCGACCCAACCGGAAAAATAGGGGACTGATGAAGACGATGATTATGGGGTACCTAGGTCTTTTATACTCCTGATGATTTCGACGCCACTAAATCGACAGTCGAGGAGCTGGAACATGTCATATTGGTCGAGCATCTACGTGATCGACAGGTATACCTGGGCACAGGGCTAAATCTCGAGCTCAGGAAAAAACTCATTCAGTTTCTTATGGCTAACATAGATTGTTTCGCTTGGTCCCACCTTGATATGACAGGGATCCCATTATAAATAACCACTCACAAGCTGAGCTTGGACCCGAAGTTCTATCTGGTCAAGTAGAAGAGCAGACCCCAGTTCGAGATCAAACATGCTTGTATCAAGGACGAGGTATCTAAAATCCTTAAAATAGGTTCCATTCGGGAGGTTGAATACCCGGATTTGTTAGCGAACATAGTGGTAGTCCCTAAAAAAGAAAAAAAATTAAGAATGTGTGTAGACTATAACGATGTGAATAAGGCATGTCCCAAGGAGTCTTTCCCTTTGCCAACATCGATCGCATGATCGATGTCACGGCTGGCACGAGATCCTCAATTTTCTCGATGCCTATTCCGGGTACAACCAAATACGGATGGACCCGGGTGACCAGGAAAAAGTCTCCTTCATCGCTAAATACGACACCTACTACTATAACGTGATGACATTCGGGTTAAAAAATGCAGGTGCCACTTACCAAAGCCTAGTAAATCGGATGTTCGAGAAACAAATAGGAAAATCAATGAAGGTTTATATTGATGATATGTTGGTTAAGTCCCTGTGAGCAAAGGACCATTTAATACCTTTGCAGGAAGCCTTTAGCATATTGAAGAAATACAATATGAAGCTGAACCCAGAGAAATGTGCGTTTGGAGTTAGGTCAGGTAAATTCCTCGGATTCATGGTATCCAGCCGAGAAATCGGGATCAACCCCGACAAGGTCAAAGCCATCAGAATATCACGATTGTGGACAACGTGAAGGTCGTGCAAAGATCAACCGGGCGCATATCCGCCCTTGGGCGATTCATCTCGAGGTCCTCTTACAAGAGCCACCATTTCTTCACACTATTGAAAAAGAAGAATAACTTGTCATGGACCCCGGAGTGCCAACGGACCTTGGAGAAAGTCACGCTATATCTGTCGAGCCCACCGCTGCTCCACACGTCGAAGACAGACGAACAACTATACTTGTACTTGACAGTATCAGAGATAGCGGTAAGTGGAGTCCTAGTACGGGAAGAGAAAGGTACACAATTTCCAATTTACTATGTTAGCAGGACCCTTGGTGAGGCTGAAACTAGGTATCCTCACCAAGAAACACTGGTGCTCGCTTTGCTAAGCGCCTCTAGAAAGCTAAAACCATACTTCTAGTGTCACCCCATATGTGTCATGACTACTTACCCATTGAGGAATATTGGCCAAATGGGCCATAGATATCAGTAGATACGATATTGAATATCGATTGCCATTAAATCTCAAAATTTGGCAGACTTTGTAGCCGAATTTATGCCAGCCCTAATACCCAATGTTGAAAGAGAGTTATTAATCAACTCAGGGACCTTCTCGGGGATCCGGACCCTATTTACAGATAGCGCCTCTAACGCAAAAGGGCCTGGAGTTGGCATCATATTGAAGCCACCAATAGGCAATGTAGTTAGACAATCTATTAGAACTGTGAAATTGACTAACAATGAGGCCGAATATAAGGCCATGATTGTAGGTCCCGAACTAGCCAAAAGCATGGGGTAGAGGTAATTGAAGCTAAGTGCGACTCCTCCTTGTGGTAAACCAAGTTAATGGGACGTTCGAGGTTAGAGAAAAACGAATGCAAAGGTATCTACATAAACTGGAGGTAACATTACATCGATTCAAAGAACGGACTTTGCAACACATACCTCAGGATCAAAATAGTGAGGCCGACACCCTTGCTAACCTAGGTTCATCGGTTGAGGATGACGAGTTCAACTCGGGGGCAGTTGTGCAACTTATGAGATCGGTAGTGGAAGAAGGTCGTGCCGAGATTAACTCAAGGGCCTAACTTGGGACTGGAGAATAAATATATAGAATACTTGAAGACCGGAAAAATACCGTCGGATCCAAAGAAATCGAGGGCCCTACGTACAAAGGCAGCCCAGTTTAGCCTATCCGAAGGCGGAACCCTGTTCAAAAGGACATTCGATGGCCTAGTAGCGATATGTCTAGGACCAGGGGACACCGAGTACATTTTGAGGGAAATCCACGAAGGCACTTGTGGAAATCATTCAAGCGCCGAATCATTGGTTCAAAAACTAATCAGAGCCGGCTACTAATGGATCGATATGGAAAAGGACGCAAAGGAGTTCATACGAAAATGTGATGAATGTCAAAGACACGCTCCGATGATTCATCAGCCCGGGGAGCTGCTGCATTCGATTTTTTCACAATGGTCGTTCATGAAGTGGGGAATGGATATTATTGGCCCCCTTCCGTGGGCATCCGATAAGGCTCAATTTATATTATTTATGACTAACTATTTTTCTAAGTGGGTGGAAGGCCAGGCATACAAAAAGGTCGGGGAGAAGAAGTAATCAATTTCATTTGGGACCACATCATATGACGGTTCGGAATGCCGGCCGAGATCATATGCAACAACGAGAAACAATTCATCGGCAGCAAGGTGAGCGAATATTTCAAAGATAATAAGATCAAAAGGATCCTATCAATACACTACCATCCTAGTGGCAACGGACAAACATAATTGACCAACAAAACCCTACTCCAAAACCTCAAGAAGAGGTTAACCGACGCTAAAGGAAAATGGAAAGAAATTCTATCTGAAGTCCTATGGGCATACCGTACGACCTCGAGACCCAATACCGGGGCCACCCTGTTCTCACTGGTTTATGGTGTCGAAGCTCTAATACCAATCAAATTGGAGAACCAAGTCTCAGATTCTGATATGCAACTAAGGAATAGAACGACGAGGCTATGAATACGAGCCTAAATATATTAGATGAAAGGCGCGAAGTAGCCCTTGTCCTGTTGGCCGCCCAAAAATAGCGGATTGAGAAACATTACAATCGAAGGGCCAACCTTCGACACTTCAATGCCGGGGACTTAGTGTTAAGAAAGGTCACACTAAACACTCGGAACCCAAACGAAGGGAAGCTAGCGCCGAACTGGGAATGACCTTATCAAATTATCGATATCACCGGAAAAGGATCGGACAAACTCGGAACGATGAACAGTGAGCAACTACCGAACAACTGGAACATAGCTCACTTGAAGCAATACTATTGCTAAGGTACGGTCCCATTCATTTCCTTTTATTTATTTACATTCCGAACTAACACTTGTAGGGAATCATCAAAGAACGATACAACCTAAACTGAAAGCACGCGTTGCACTTTTTTTCCCTTGAACCGGTTTTGTCCAAAATGGATTTTCCGGCATGGTTTTTAATGAGGCAACAAGTAATTCGGGCTAACTTAAAATTGAAGGCCGGTAACGAACCGGTATCTAAGACCACAACAATATACGACTCTTCGATCAGCCCCGAACACTAGGGAGCATCACCCTCGGATAACAACTTTAGCAAAGAAGGAAACTTTATGATTCAACGGTCTCGGCTCGATCGGTAGGATTTACTGTAAGGGTCAAACAGTCAAATTAATCGTGCCTTCATAGATTGCTCGAGCCCTGGCACAAAGCTTGTACACATGTGTAACTATTACACATAAGAATAAACTCTCTACCTTGTGGATAAATATCTTGTCCCTTAAAACATTTTCTTTTCGTGAAGGAATTTCCTACATATGACCCCCCAAAGGTATCAAGTCCAAGGGCCTCCTTATCTGGGTTAAAACGATCATCCCAATCAGGGACTGCTGTTCAAAAACAAACTCGGGCGTCTCGGGCTATCGAAGCTCGAAGGTGCAAGACCTATTAGGCAACGCTCGAACTAAAAGGCTACGGCCATATTAAAATGGCTCGGAGATGTCCAAGACTCATACAAAAAAAAAGGCCTTCGGAAAATTCTTTTAATCAGTTCTAAAGGCTACCCTCGGCAAACTACAATCTAAAAAGTCATAAGTACTTTGGGGAAAAAAGTTCTCGATCATGTCGAACCCCCACAATGCCTTAAACAAAATAATGTCGAAGGCAAGGCCTGTTCGAACCTCCGGACATGACCAATCTATTTTGTGCTAAGGTAATTTGACCTTTGCAAACATAAAGAATAAAGCAAAGAAAAATAGAATATATAAACTGCCGAAGGGGAAAACAAGCCTTATATATTATATACAATCTTTCCAAGGGCAAATGGCCATAGCAAAAATACAAAAGTACACGAGTACAAAATACGAAAGGGCAAAATTTTTTTACAAAGGTGTCTAAACAGCATGGTCTTATTCGCCCCCGGTTCCATCGGAACCCTTGGAGTCTTCTTCTTCGGGGCAGGCCTCAAGCCCCTTTGTCGTCTCGATCTCGACTGATAGATCGAAATCCCAAGCATGGATCTCCTCGAGGGCCTCTCTCCGTGAATGCCGCTTCTTGTATTCAATGATATCTCTCTAGTAGTCTTGGGCCGCCTCGGCATCGGCCTTATATTGGGCCACCATCTCGTCGGCGTCGGCTTTAACTACTACAATCGCTAACTTGGCTGTTTCGATTAGAGGCAGCCGAACTTTGCTGAGACTGGAGCTCTTCAATCCTTTTGGCCTGCACCTCGGCCTTTTTCTTTGCTGCTCGAAGCTGGAACTCAGCCGAAGTCAGTTTAGCTCGAACAACTTCTTTTTCTGAGGCCAGACGGTCCATCCTGCCTCTCTACTCGTCAGTCTCGGCCTTGACACCATCCATCTCAACTCGAAGTTCGATGACCTGGTCAATTGTTTGTTGGACCTGCGGATTCCGATCATTAGTTACCAAGCCTAGCTCGTCGTCACTAATGTAAAATATTTTTACCTATTCGACTAATTCGGCATGCTCCTTTCGAGAAACCTCCAGCTCAGCTCGAAGGCCCTTAACCTTCCCCTCGCGTTGCTCACTGAGAAGTTTGTACAAATTTCTCTTCTCAGTAAGCTCTTTGGCTTTGGCCTCAAGGAGACTCAGCTCTTCTTGATATCGGAGGAAGGTCTCATGGTGAAGCACCGAGGTCTGCGAATACAAGGAAAGATATTAAAATAGTTAAGTAACCAAAGTTAGAAAATGAAGAGGTTTGGTGACGCCTTACCTGATTCAATACCTGCTGTGCTTCGTTGAACAAGCATGGAGATTCCACCTCGTTGAACTAGCTACCCCAACAGGCACGTAAAGGACCCGAGCGTCCTCCAGAACAGAGATAACAATCGACCGCTTCCGACCGGGATCGACACTCGGGGCAGGGAATCGGTTTACCAATCTTGGGCTCGAGCTAGACCCACCTATTCCGGAGGGCGGACTTCTTCGTGGTAAGTCTAAATCACCCAATCTGGTGAATCCTCGAGCTAGTCCAAGGATCCGTCGCTCCTTGGACCCCCTCATTTGTACGCTCCTTCATCGCTTGAGATTCACCAAACATTGAGTACGGGAACGAAGGCAACCCTGTTATATCAATGCCATCGGGCGGAGCAGAATCTGTGTCTTGAGGCTTCTTGATCCATACTGATGCATCGACCTCTTGAGTTTGGGAGGGATTGGCTTCTATTGCCCCCCATTCGGTTGATGCCTGTTCTTCATGGACCGATGGCTCCCGGGTCATTAAAATATCGTCCTCTTCAGACTCGTCCCTGAATCGGCAGAGGGAGTTCGAATCGAGTATTCAGGTGCTGGAGGTTTCTTTTTTCTTGCGAATAATGACTTGATTTCTTTTTCTGCAAGCTCGAAGAACTCAGAGTCCTTTTTCTCTTCTTCTCTTCACCTTGTTTCGGTGCAGGGGATTCAGTGGGGAAATCGTCACTACCGGATGGGGGCCTCATTTGGACATCCTTTGTTTGTAAAAAGAAATAAAACCAGTAAGGTCTTAATCATGCAAAGGGGAAACCAAATATCACTTATGAAATAGGTCTCACCGTGCGAACGGGCCTCCCATCGGACCTTTGAAAGCTCGTGCCATGAGCGCTTGGAATAAGGCCTTTGTGATACGATTCCCTCGACCCCCTCCTTGAGTCAAGGAACTGCGTTCGGAATCCAAGCAACAGCTACACCATCACACAACACCGATAAGAAGGAAGAAAAAGGGCGATAAATAAAACCTTGGAAGCAAAATTATATACTTACGTTTCATATTCCACTTCTCAAGTAACGGCATGTGCTTGGCCGAGATCAAGTCCGAGGTTCTCACTCGGTCGAAACGGCCTAGCCAACCTCGACCCCTATCTTCGTCGATACTCGAGAATGCCGCTTTACTGGCCCGACAGGCGAGCTTGATCAGTCCCTCTCGGGAGAGTCGGGGATTGTGTAAGCACATAAGGTGGTCGATTGTGAAAGGAATTCCTTCGATCTTGTGTACAAAGAAACGGAGGAGGATTACGATCCTCCTGAAAGAAGAGTGGATTTTACCAAGGGTTACCTCATATCTTTTGCAGAAGTCGACGATAACCGGTCCAAGGGGGCCAATGTGAAGGGATAAGTGTAAACACTTAAAAATCCCTCGACGTGGGTGGTGATAGCCTCATCAGGTTCGGGAACCACCACATGTTTGCCAGCCTAATTACAATCCATCTTGACTTCAGAAAGACTATCTTCGATGATCAAACAGATGTACCTCGAGACCACCTCACACCGGCCTGGTGTGGAGGAGGGCTTTTCGATTTTAAAATCAGCATTGACCAGGCAACTCCTCAGGATGAACATTTTTAGAGGAGGTTCAGGTGTTGGTTCCTCGACAGTTGTACGTGAAGCAGTCTCTTTGGTAGCTAGCCGCGAGGTAGAAGGATTTTCTTTTTGAGTAACGGATTTTGAAGTCTTCGCCATTTCTTTAGAAAATGAAGGGAAAAAAGGAAGTTAGAAGTGTATGCTTGATGGTTTGGGATAAAGAACAGAAGTTCTTATAAAAGTATTTCAGAGTAACCAGAAAATTAATGCTTGGAAGTGTTGAAATTTCTAAGGTACGAGGGCAGAAGGTTTGAAAGTAAAGATTGAATGAACTAATGAGGGGGTATTTATAGTTTCTCAGTGTCAGGACCCAACCCGGAGGGCCATGACGGGCACCCGTGCCTTATGTGCCGAGTACCAACATACATTTTATCTAACCTTTCTTATTATCTATTAGGGCCGACAAGATCAGTATGAATGGCAGACAATAATCCTAATCAACTAAAATTCCAGTTAATGACATAAACATATATAACATGGCCGACAAGGCTGTCATGAAAAACTATACAACAAAAATAAATTAGCTGACAAGGCAATCCCAACTATACATGAGTCGACACTTGTCTATGAGCCTCTACAGGAACATAACTGCTGCAATGCATACCAAGAACATAGCAAGTCCGGAGAAGGGATCTCGCCAATACATGCTGAACTGGCAGCCTACTATGGTGGGGGAGCTTCGTCTATCTGTCTATCAGGACCTGCAGCACGACATGCAGTGTCCACAAATAAAAGGACATCAGTATGAATAAGGTACTGAGTATGTAAGACAGCAAATCATAATGTAAGAACAGTAATGTGCATAGGGATAGAAAATATATAACCTGTAACATCTGAATGCCTTTGAGGGCGACGAGAATATACAACCTGTAACATCTGAGTACCTCTGAGGGTGACCGATCATGAAATGCCTGATGTGCCTATACATATATATATCCTTTTAAAATCATCATATACATACGCCTCTGTGGGCCTCATCATCATCATATCATACCCCGCCATCATAAGGCTCGATAACATTATACCCAACTGATCAGTGGTTGCACAGTAGGTGCCATACCCGGCCGACTATAGCGTGGACTCGGTAAAGTAAAATAGATGCCGACAATAGCGCAGCTCAGTAGAGTAAAATAGATACATATATATAGTTGCATAATAGGTGCCATACCTGACCGACTATAGCATGGCTTGGTAGAGTAAAATAGATAATGCATGCTAGACTCATTGGAATCACACTTTCAACCTTTCGGAGTGGCTTAAGGTCAAAGAAGTAACATCAATATCAATCCTCCCATAAGAGGGGAAACAATATAAGTACTAATACTTTCTAAGAGTATGGAGGCTCGTTCATTGCATTATGTACAATCAGAGTCATGCAAAAGAAGAAAAGGGACAGTCTCACATACCTTGTATATACTTCCCAACCTCAAGCTATGAAAATTCCACGACTCATTAGTCTACAATAAGAGAAATGACACTACCGTTATTGTTTAAACGTCGTAACTATTATGTATCAACTGTAACCTATTTTGCGATGAAACGGACAGCACCTCCCCCATATATATGACTTCACACAATTCAAAAAAATCACCAAACAGCCCAAAAAATGTCAATAATAATCATATTGAGCCTCCCAAAACAGTCCACGCACAAGCTAATCACTTCGTACATACGATGGCCACCATAGTCGTGTCGAACGACCCAGAAATGTTACGAAGAACTATCAGCCCACAACCCTAAATCTATATGGTGTTTCTACACACCCTAAAACACGCAGCCAAACAGCAACAAAAACAGTCCACAAAACAGTCCGCTATAAGTGAATAACTCGAACTCACGGCTTCCAATCACCGTCCCGTGAGTTCTTACATGTATAGAACGAATTACCATAAATTTACAGGAGAAAAAATGTATGAAAGAAAGCAGTAAACTTACCCTACTTGTTGGATAACTCAGTCCTTTCCTTGGTTCTTCAAACTCTAGGTTTCACCCACAATTAGAACTTGAAAGAGAGGAAAAATCGATTAGGGTTTGTGTGGGATTTTTGGGGAGGGGTTGCAGGGGTTCAATTTAGTTTTGAAGGTCTGAAATAAGGGTGAAATAACTAAGTTTATAACCCCTAAAATTCCTCTCTTGGCCGACTTTAGGACTTTTAATGTTGTCCTCTAATTTTGGCAAGTAGGTGATGTACCTACTTGTCATCTACCAATCTGTGCAGGTCTGCGGAAATACAATTATCTCTGTACTCCGAGATCGTATTGACAAACGGTTTAATGTGTTGAAAACTAGACTCATAGATATTCAATTTGGTTGGTAGATCACCCCGTAATTCCAAGTAAATTGGGAGAAAAGCTTCGTGAAATTGACCTAAAGTATGAGTAAAATGATGAACGTAAGTTACAACAACTTTTGTCGACTTTTGCTTCATAACTCATTTGACTTCAAAACTTATGGAACGGATATTATATGATTCAAATACCTTAAAACATGACCTCTTGGTAGTATTAATCACCTCTCGATTTACCCAAAAATACGAGTTACAACGTCCTTGATTCGTTCAACTTCTAATACTTGTTAACCACTCTTATACACCCTTGCATCATTTAAGACCAATAGGACTAAATTCTTATTATCTCAAATATAATCTCTTCTCGGACCTACGTAGACCAACTTATGGCATAAGCTAACGTATGCAAATATGGGTTGTAACACCCTCCCCCCCTAGGAACATTCGTCCTCGAATGTAAAGGTTTACGGGGACCCTAACTCATCGTGGATTTCTTGACGGAAATTTCCGGCTGAGTTTCCTCTATAAAATGGACACTAGCAAAACGAGCAAGCAATTAAACCCAACCTACGGCCTTACAAGGCCATACAAAGCATTATAACTACGCACATTATCCGCATATCACCATTTTTTATTAAGAAAGAGTATTCTCAAGTTATTGCTTCCCTTATAGAGGCGTTTCTCCTTCTAATGCGTCCTGCGTTCCCCCAACTCCCTCGTTATCTTCATTCTGGAACAGGTAAGGGTATTTAAACTTCATCTCATTTTCTACTTCCCATGTCATTTCTTCCATATTATTGTTCCTCCATAATACTTTGACGGAAGCTACATCCTTTGTTCTCAGCTTGCAGACTTGTCGATCTAATATTGCCACTGGCATTTCTTCATATGATAAATCCTTTGTAACTTGTACATCTTTGATAGGGACGACCCCAGAAGGGTCTCCAATACATTTTCTCAACATAGATACGTGGAATACCGGGAGGACAAATTCCAATTCATATGGCAATTCTATCTCATAAGCAACCTGTCCAATTCGTCGAAGAATCTTGTACGGCCCGATATAATGCGGATTCAGTTTACCCTTCTTCCCAAAACGCATAACACCCTTCATCAGTGAGATCTTCAGGAAAACCCAATCACCAACCTCAAATTCCAGGTCACGAGGTCGGACATCGGAATAAGATTTTTGCCTGCTTTGGGCCGTCTTCAGTCGCTCTTGTATCACTCTCACCTTCTCAATGGCTTGGTGAATCAAGTGTGGCCCATATAATTCTGTCTCACCGACTTCGAACCATCCAACTAGTGACCTACATCTCCTCCCGTACATTGCCTCGTACGGAGCCATTTTAATACTAGAATGTTAACTATTATTGTAGGCGAATTCTACGAGTGCCAGGTGATCATCCCAGTTCCCCTTGAAATCTAGAACACATGATCGTAGCATATCTTCAAGTGTCTGGATGGTACGTTCAGCCTGTCCATCAGTCTGTGGATGGAATGTCGTGCTGAGATTCACTTGTGTGCCTAAAACCTTCTGAAAAGACCTCTAAAAGTTAGCCATAAATTGAGCTCCTCAGTCTGATATAATAGACACCGGCACACCATGAAGCCTAACAATCTCCTTGATATACAACTTCACATAATCTTCAGCTGTGGAAGTTGTCTTAACTGGCAGAAAATGGGCACATTTTGTAAGTCGATCAGCTATCACCCAAATGGAGTCAAACTTATGATAAGTGTGAGGTAACCCAACAATGAAGTCCATATTAATCACCTCCCATTTCCAAGTCGGAATTTCTATATTTTGAATCAATCCACCGGGTTTCTGATGCTCAATCTTTACTTGTTGACAATTAGGGCACTGGGCTACAAATTATGCAATAGACTTCTTCATGTTATCCCACCAATACTGCTCCTTAATGTCATGAGACATCTTCGTCGAATCGGGATGGATGGAATATCGGGACTGATGAATCTCAATCATAATTTCTCTCACAACCCTGCTACATTAGGCACACATAATCGGCCTTGGTATCTTAGTGTCCCGTCCCCTCCGATCTCAAAAGCTGAAATTTTACCCTGCTGAATGCCCTCTCTCAATCGTACCAAGGTAAGATCTTCATATTGCCGGGCTTTTACCTCGGTTACCAAAGATGATTCCGACGTATTCTGTATAGTAACACCTCCTTCATCAGAGTCTAACAATCTGATTCTCATATTGGCTAGCTGATAAAGCTCTTTAGTCAACCATTGTCTACTTGCCTCAATGTGTACTAGGCTTCCCATTGATTTACGACTGAGAGCATCTGCCACAACATTGGCTTTACCGGGATGGTACAATATCTCGACGTCGTAATCTTTCAGTAATTCAAGCCAACGTCGCTGTCTCAAATTCAACTTCTTCTGCTTGAAAATGTATTGTAAACTCTTGTGATCTGTATAGATGTCAACATGGACACCGTATAAGTAATGCCGCCATATCTTTAAAGCATGTATTGCTGCAGCCAATTCCAAATCATGAGTCGGGTAGTTATTTTCATGCTTCTTTAATTGTCTGGATGCATAAGCAATCACCTTCCCACGTTGCATCAATCCACACCCTAAACCTATAACTGAAGCATCACAATATATCACATACCCTTCTGTTCCTTCTGGGAGAGTAAGTATTGGCGCGGAGGTCAACCGATTCTTTAGCTCCTGGAAACAATGTTCACAAGCGTCAGACCACTGGAACTTGGTAACTTTCCGTGTTAACTTAGTCAATGGTGCTGATATAGAGGAAAACCCTTCTACAAACGTCCTATAATATCCTGCTAGCCCTAGAAAACTGCGGACTTCTGACGGTGTTGTGGGTCTTGGCCAACTCTTCACTGCATCAATTTTCTAAGTGTCGACACTAATACCCTCGTCAGATATCACATGGCCAAGGAGTGCTACTAAGTTAAGCCAGAATTCACATTTGGAGAACTTAGCATACAACTTACGATCCCGAAGGGTCTGTAATACTATCCGCAAGTGGCCCGTATGTTCTATCTCTGAACGAGAATACACCAGAATGTCATCAATGAATACAATCATGAATACATCAAGATAGGGCCTGAATACACTATTCATGAGATCCATAAAAGCTGCTGGGGCAGTTGTTAGCCCGAACGACATTACCAAGAAATCAAAATGCCCATATCTTGTCCGGAAGGCTGTTTTTGAAATATCCTTCTGCTTGACCCTCAGCTGATGATACCCTAACCGTAAGCCAATCTTGGGAAAATACTTGACACCTTGGAGTTGGTCAAACAAGTCGTCAATCCTTGGAAGTGGATATTTGTTCTTTATAGTAAACTTATTCAACTGCCGATAATCGATACACATTCTTAACGACCCGTCTTTCTTTCGCACAAACAAGACTGGCGCACCCCAAGGTGAAGTACTAGGCCTAATGAAGCCCTTATCCAGCAAGTCCTTCAATTGTACCTTTAACTCTCGTAACTCTGCCGGGGCCATCCTGTATTGAGGGATAGAGATCGGTTGAGTGTCAGGAAACACATCAATGCTAAACTCAATCTCCCTTTCAGGAGGAAGACCTGGGAGTTCATCTAGGAAAACATCTGGAAATTTATTGACCACGGGGATTGATTGTAGAGTAGGCGGCTTCGCCTCCGCGTCCCTAATGCGAAAGAGATGATATATGTAAACCTTTTAGATCATCTTCATTGCCTTAAGATAGGAAATAAACATACCTTTCGACGTAGCATTCCCCTTCCATTTGATGACGGGTTCACTAGGAAACTGAAATCTAACCATTTTCGTACGACAATCAACATTTGCATGGCATGAGGCCAACCAGTCCATTCCCATTATCACATCGAAATTAACCACTTTTAACTCAATTAAATTCGCCAAGGTTTAACGACTACTAATCATCACCGTACAACCTCTATATACCCTTCTAGCAATCACTGATTCTCCTATCGGAGTAGCTACCGCAAGTGGTTTACTTATTAATTCAGGTTTGACGCCAAACTTATTAGCCACAAAGGGTGTAACATATGATAATGTAGATCCTGGATCAATCAACGCATACATATCATAAGAGAACACAGACAATATACCTGTAATAACATCCGGAGATGACTCGAGATCCTGTCAACCTGCTAGAGCATATGTTCGATTTTGAGTACCACTCGAACTCGGCACTGCACCTCTACCTCTACCACAACCAGTCGACTGCTGAAAACCCCGTGCTAGAGGTCGAAGTGGTAAGGAAGAACCAGCCACAGATCCAGTCGGCTGAGCCATACCACCACCTTCTCTATTAGGACAATCCCGCCTCATATGGCCAGGCTGTCCGCAAGAATAGCATGCATCGGAACCTCGACGGCATAGTCCAAAGTGGGCCATGCCGCACTGATCACATTGAGGTGTTGGGGGTCTCGTCTGATTAGTATCCCTATGATATTGTGAGCCTGATGCTCGCGAACTCTGGCCTGAACCAGAATAGGTAAATTGATCATACTGAGGCCTCTGAAAGTGTGGAGCAGCAGTAGCTACAGGTGGCGCCAAACTCCTCGAAGACTAGGGTTTGACACTACCTCTGAAGTCACCAGAATACCCTGCAAATCTCGCCTTCTTATGGTGGCCCCTATCCTTCTCCTTGTCTGCTCTTTGCTAGCACTTACGATCCTTTAGTGTCTGGGCATAAGCCTGAATACGGGAAATATCCATGCCCTCTATCAAGGAGGCTGTCGTGCACTCATTTATCTGATGTGGTCCCAATCCATTCACGAACAGGTGCACCCTATCGCTCATCTCAGCCACTATATGGGGAGCATACCTTGCTAAAGAATCAAACCGCATACTATATTATCGCACACTCATATTACCCTGTCGAAGGTTCAAGAACTTATCAGCTTGAGCTTGTCGTATCTCAACTAGCAGGTAGTGACGAAGAAACTCCTCAGAAAATTCATTCCACACAGGTGGAAGAGCGTTCGGACCCCTGGATCTTTCTCAACTATCATACCAGAAAACTGCTAAATCCCGTAACCAATAAGAACTACTGCCTCCGTATCACTAGCATGCATAACCCGCAGTGTACGATGAACCTGATCAATAAAAGTCTGCGGGTCCTCCTTGGGGTCTGATCCGGTAAACATGGGAGGATTTAGATTAATAAAATAACGAACTCTCGCACTAACTGGTTTATCAGCAGCACCGGTATTCTGCCTCTGAGCCTGAGAAGCTACCAAGCAAGTCAACAACTGTACCGCACTCCGCATATCCTGGTCTGTAGTACCAAATAGAGGAGCTGGAGATGCTGGGTGGCTTCTAATATCCCTTGGAGAAGGAGTAAATGAGGTCCAAGACGGCATCTCACTCTGAGGCTCACATTGGCCTTCTCTGGCGGGAGGCACCTGATTGGTAACCTCTGCTGCGGCTATATCAAGGCGTCTTCTAATCACTTGCTTCCTAGTCGTGGGCATCGCTGAAAAGAACATGGTGAATATTAGAGACGAATACTTACGACTCAGCTCTGCGCACGATCTAGATTCAAGAAAAAGGTAACAACGCTAAATGTCATGCAGCCTCCTGATTATAAATGTGGCGCGCTACACATCCATAATCAAGACACTACTAGACACGGCTCATAGACAACCCCTAGGACAGACTTACTCTGATACCAAGTTTGTCACGACCCAACCTGGAGGGCCATAACGGGCACCCGGGCCTTACATGCCGAGTACCAACATACATTTTATCTAACCTTTCTTATTATCTATACGGGCCGACAGATCAGTATGAATGGCAGACAATAATCCTAATCAACCAAAAATCCAGATAATGACATAAACATATATAAAATGGCCGACAAGGCTGTCATAAAAAACTATACAACAAAAATAAATTAGCCGACAAGGCAATCAAACTATATATGAGTCGAAACTTGTCTATGAGCCTCTAGAGGAACATAATTGCTGCAATGCATACCAAGACCATAGCAAGTCCGGAGAAGGGATCTCGCCAATACACGCTGAACTGGCAGCCTACTATGGTCGAGGAGCTTCGTCTACCTGTCTATCAGGACCTGCAGCACAACATGCAGTGTCCACAAATAGAAGGACGTCAGTACGAATAAGGTACAGAGTATGTAAGACAGGAAATCATAATGTAAGAACAGTAATGTGCATAGGGATAGAAAATATATAACCTGTAACATCTGAATGCCTCTGAGGGCGACGAGAATATACAACCTTTAACATCTGAGTGCCTCTGAGGGCGACCTATCATGAAATGCCTGATGTCCATATACATATATATATATAGATATATATCCCTCTAAAATCATCATATACATACGCTTTTGTGGGCCTCATCATCATCATATCATACCCCGGCCATCATAAGGCTCGGTAACATCATACCCAATTGATCAGTGGTTGCACAGTAGGTGCCATACCCGGCCGACTATAGCGCGGACTCGGTAAAGTAAAATAGATGCCAACCATAGCGCGGCTCAGTAGAGTAAAATAGATACATATATATAGTTGCACAATAGGTGTCATACCCGGCCGACTATAGAGCGGATCGGTAGAGTAAAATAGATAATGCATGTTGGACTCATTGGAATCACACTTTCAACCTTTCGGAGTGGCTTAAGGTCAAAGAAGTAACATCAACATCAATCCTCCCATAAGAGGGGAAACAATATAAGTACTACTACCTTCTAAGTGTAGAGTATCTTTGGATGCTCATTCAATGCATTATGTACAATCAGAGTCGTGCAAAAGAACGAAAGGGACAGTCTCACATACCTTGTATATACTTCCCAACCTCAAGCTATGATAATTCCACGACTCCTTAGTCTACAATAAGAGAAATGACACTACTGTTATCGTTTAAACATCGTAACTATTATGTATCAACTGTAACCTATTTTGCGATGAAACGGACATCACCTCCCCCATATATATGACTTCACACAATTCGAAACAATCACCAAACAGCCCAAACAATATCAATAATAATCATATTGAGCCTCCCAAAAAAGTCCACGCACAAGCTAATCACTTCGTACATACGATGGCCACCATAGTCGTGTCAAACGACGCGGAAATGTTAGGAAGAACTATCAGCTCACAACCCTAAATCTATATGGTGTTTCTCCAAACCCTTATTCCTAAAAAACTCCACAATACAGTAGTAAAACGTGCAGCCCAACAGCAACACAAAACAGTCTGCTACAAGTGAATAACTCGAACTCACGGCTTCCGATCACCGTCCCGTGAGTTCTTACATGTCTAGAACGAATTACCATGAATTCACAGGAGAAAAAATGTATGAAAGAGATCAGTAAATTTACCTTACTTGTTGGATAACTCATCCCTTTCCTTGGTTCTTCAAACTCTAGGTTTCACCCCCAATTAGAACTTGAAAGAGAGGGAAAATCGATTAGTATTTGTGTGGGATTTTTAGGGAGGGGGTGCAGGGGTTCAATTTGGTTTTGAAGGTACGAAATAAAGGTGAAATAACTGATTTTATAACCCCTTAAAATTCCTCTCTTGGACGAATTTGGGACTTTTTATTTTTTCCTCTAATTTTGGCAAGTAGGTGATGCACCTACTTGTCACCTACCAATCTGCGGGTCTGCGGAAATACAATTATCTCTATACTCCGATATCATATTACAAACGGTTTAATGTGTTGGAAACTAGACTCATAGATATTCAATTTGGTGGGTAGATCACCCCGTAATTCCATGTAAATTGGGAGAAAAGATTCGTGACATTTGACCTAAAGTATGAGTCAAATTATGAACGTAAGTTGCGACAACTTTTGTCGACTTTTGCTTCATAACTCGTTTGACTTCTAAACTTATGAAACGGATATTATATGATTCAAATACCTTATAACATGACCTCTTGATAATATTAATCACCTCTTGATTTACCCGAAAATACGAGTTACAACATCCTTGATTCGTTTAACTTCTAATACTTGTTAACCACCCTTATACACCAATGCATCATTTAAGACCGATAGGACTAAATTCTTATCATCTCAAATATAATCTCTTCTCGAAGTCAAGATCAGAAGTTCATGTCGTTTCTCATCGTCTACTCTCCGAACAATGAGGGGACTATCTGTATACGGTCGAAGTTGAGCTCGACTACAACTTGGTAGATTAGGCTTGAAACGTGGCAACCAAGGACTGAAGATCGACCTAGAGTCCCACCGAGCTAGAACCTGAGGTTGGAAAGCCTGCCTTTGAGGACTATTGTGTCCGGTGTCGACCTTAGCTTCGAATGAGCTTGGAGAAACATTGTTGAGATAACTAACAGAAGAACAAAATATCCGTGACTGGTCGGATATTACGGTGGCAATCTCGGTACGAATCAATAAGGAATCAATAATCAGCAAATTCAAGAGATCTGTTACCTTTTATAGAATTGTACCTAAAAGTAGGGTTCCTCTACTATATAAAGGAGGTTTGATTATTCAATGGACACATTATAACATGCATCTCAAAGCAATATATTACTATTCTCTTATTGTTCTGTTCTGATATCAATTAAAACGCTTTTGGCTCAAGGGTGGGTAACCTTCCCAAGCTAAGACTGTTCAACTTGTATGGTTTGCATTTTCTTTTTCACTACTTATTCCAATTGCAACCTAATTTGTTGTTTTGCATCAAGTTAAATCACGTATCCTTAAAATTACTTACAAATTTAATTGTTATCCAATTTTTAGGGAACAGTACCTAAGGACAAGAAGCAACACGAACCAATGATCGATGAAAAAGAAAGATTAAAGAGCCAGATTAATGCGAGCTTGGTAGCATGGAAGATCCTCGAGGTCATGTGTTCAAGTTTAGGAAAAGAGAAAGAAATTATGGCGGCAGAGTTATCAAAGAATGTGCATGAATTTAATGAAATGGAGGATCTTATAAATGGATTAAGAGAGCAACATGAGTGTTTAGTGTAAAGGTTACATGGATGCTACATAGAGCAAAAAGATAGGAACTATAATAGCAATGGAGGAAAACAAGGGAATGTTGCCCTTCAAGACAGGAATAGGGCACTTTCTGAGCAACTACTAAGGTCACTTGATCTTGATGGATATCAATCCATGAAGAGGAAATGGAAGAATGCGTATGAGGATAACACAGTGATGCGTTCAACCTTTGAGGAAATAGGAGCTACTATTGAATCTGGGCTCAACAGAATCCACCGGTCAAGAGAACGAATCACGTCGGAGAACATGTCCTTGGTTGATATCGAAGAAGAGATTTTGGAATTGGAGCGTACGTTTGAACGCTTTGAGATGCTTGTTGCAAAGCATGGTCAAATAGAATGTGTCAAATAAAAAAGAGAGATCAATGGTGACAAGTCTTCGGTTCTTGCTTGAAAAAACAGGATAACATAGAATTTAGTAGACAGAACGATCCAGAGTTCAAATTTTGTAATTCCATTTAGATGGAAAATGGAAACCAACAAAAATTAATTTTTTGTTAAAAATTATTATAATGAAAGGAACTAAATATTTTATAAATGACTATAATACTGTAGAATTTTGCTTTCAGTTCTGTATTGTTTAGTATCTGTTTTCCTGATTCAGTATATCAAACTTTTAAGTGCTCTGTTAATATGGAAACTATGATAAAATGAAGCATGATCCGCTTTTCCGTAAATGGTTGGTAGAGATGGGATAGGGACACACATTGATATACTGATTCTAAGCGTTTAAATTCTTTTGTATGTGTTACAAGCCGAAACCTCAGAAGAGGTGTGTGAAATTATCCCTTCTCTATAATTTAGATTTTATTTAAAATAAAATTACACTTTGCAATGAAAAATGACACTAGAGACTTACACTGTAATTACGACATAACTAACAAACAAATCATTGTAATTAACTTGTTAGTCTGTTACATCATGACAAGCAAATAAACATTCACTCACATTGATATTTCCTATTATATGTATTATTGTTGGCTCAAGTGAAGTTTTATTTTGATGATTGACAAAGGAACTTGTGCATGAACCAGGTCAATACATAGTGTACACAGACACAGGCAGATTCGAGCATAAGGGATGCATGTGAAGGATATAAGCTTAAGTTATTATATCTGATATCTCCTGATCGAAAAGGTTGCATAAATGATAAGGAGAAGGACTCCTCACTCAAAGAGAACTTTATCCAAGATAAGGGAGGAGTTAGAAGTTGAAGATGAGTTAGAAGTTGAAGATAACTAGAAATTTTCCACCAACAAAGAGTAGCATTAGAACACTAGTTATTTCCCATTCTACTAACTCTATATATTGCAGGATTCTCTCATTTTACAGGTACGCACAAAAGCTGAAGATAAACGTGAATTGAGAGCAAAATAGCAACGCAGTTTGCAAACAATTCTTGTGTGATTCAAGTGTGTGAATCTGATGCTACACGAACCAGATAGAAGAACCATTTCAAGTGTCTGTCTTTTATTCTAGTTCAATTGTAGTAAGTGTTTTCAGTTTGTACCTTTCAGCTTTATCTATAATCAATTGTATTAGGTACTTTGAGAATTAAAGTTAGAGTTAACTTGAAGTTATCGCAACAGTTAGAGGCTGGTTGCCACAACGGGATTAGAGTTAATCCTGTTTATAAAAAGTTTTGTAAATGTTGTTTTGGCTCTGTGATTTAGTGAAGTGTTGGGGAAAATCTTACTGAGTAGTAGGTCGTGATTTTTTTACTTTTTGAGCCGGGTATTTTCTACGTAAAAATACTTGCGTTCTTTACTTTCTGCATTTACTATCTCCGCAACAATAGTATAAGGAACACATAGAAGAACCTGGTCCTTCAATAATCAGTGCACACGAAAATTGGACACCACACAAATCACCCCCCTCCCCTCTCATGTGACATTGGAATATAAAACATCAATTGGTATCAGAGCAGGTTATCCTTGAAGAGGCCAATACCTTAGGAGAAGATCAAGATGAGTGCACCATCTGGAAACTGGGAAGGGCAATCCACTGCTAGGCAACCACTCTTTAACGGCAGTACTACTCTTGGTGGAAAAACAAGATGAGAGATCACATTATAGGAGAGGACTATGAGCTACGGGACATTATCACCGATGGTCCACTGGCTACCTTGAAAATAAATGCTGAAGGAGCAGAGGTGCCAAAGACAAGAGTAGATTGCACTGCTAAAGACTTGAAGAAATGGCAGAAGATTGCTAAAGCCAAGAAATAGCTTGTTTGTGGACTTGGTCCAGATGAGTACAGCAGAACCCAAAGTCGTACCATTGCTAAGCAAATTTAGGACACATTGCAAGTGGCTCATGAAGGAACACCTTAGGTGAAGTGATCCAGAGGAACTCTATTATATTCTCAATATGAGAACTTTGCTATGAAGGAAGGAGAAACCATTCAAGAGATGTACACAAGTTTCACTACACTGGAAAATGAGCTAAAGTCTCTTGGAAGGATTATTCCTGAAGATAGAGTCGAGACGATACTGACAAGGGTATTGCCTATCACCTAGGAGACCAAAATCACTGCCATTCAGGAATCAAATAATATTGCCACTCGCCCATTGGATGAATTAATTGGAAATCTAACTGCCTATGAACTTAAGAGACAAACCATGAAAATGGATATACCTAAGAAGGAAAGGAGCTTGGCACTCAGAATCACTGAAGGTTCTGATCTAGAAGATGATGAAATGGCTATGATCATCAAGGACTTCAAGAAGTACCTGAGGAGAGGAAAGGGTTCCACAAGAAGTGGAAGCTATAGCAAGTCAAAAGCTCCTGAGAAGCAAACTAATGCTGGCTGCTACAAGTGTGGAAAGACTGATCACCACATCAAGAATTGTCCTTTATGGGAGATTGAATGGAAGAAGGAAAGAGCTGAATGAAGGAACAAGAAGAAGGAACAGGTTCAACCCAAGAAAAGCAACAACAAAGGATCAACCAAGGCTATAGTCGCTGCTTGGGGAGAAAGCTCAAATGAGAGTTCAGATGATGATGATGATGATGAACAAGCACTTATGGCCATTGGAGAATCTGATGAAGAAACTGAGGTAAGTGTATTTCATCTTAAAGAAAAAATTTAATTGTTGTCTAAAGAAAGGTTGTATGAGTTACTTCTAGAACTAATTGATGAATCTGAGGATGTAAACAATGAAAAGGAACAGTTGTCTAAAGAATGTGTAGTTTTGAAAGCTAAGTGCAAAAACTTGGAACTTAGGGTTAGTGAAACTGTAAGTGAAAACACAGTGTTGAAGAACCAGGTCAATGCACTTGACTCAACTCTCTTAGAGCTTAGATCTAAAAATCTAAAATTGAAATTAGGAACAGGTAAAAAGATAATTGATCACACACAACTCACTCTAGAAGAAAACATAGGAAAAATAAAAGATGAGTTGTATAAAAGGGATGAGCAGGTAAGAATCCTAAAGGAGGATCTAAGCAAGGTCAAGCATGAGCTAGACAGAACTTGTAAATGGAACAGGTCCTCTGATACACTTTTATGGCTACAAGAACACCATAGTAGCAATAGAAGAGAACTTGGCTTTGGGAACCTAGCAGCTAAGTGGAATCCCAAAAGCAAGTACCTCACACTTCCGAAGAACAAGATTTGCACACACTGTGGTGAAACGGGCCACTATAAAAGGTGAATGCACTGTAAAAGAAAAGGCAAGTTAAAAGAACAACGAATTTGTTCAAGGGAAGAATAGGCTACCAAGCTAGGCTAAAAAGAATCTGATTCATCTTTTTGCTTGTAGAAAGGGACCCAAACTCGTTTGGGTTCCTAAGACTAACCCCTAATTTCCTTTTGCAGGTCCAAGTGAGGGGGAGCAGCCAAATATGGTACATGGATAGTGGCTACTCAAAGCACATGACAGGAAGAAAGAACTAGTTCCTTTCACTTGAGGACCTTAAAGGAGGTAATGTCTCCTTTGAAAATGGGAAGAAAGGTGAGATCGCTGGGGTTGGAAAGGTAGCCAAGACTAATTCTCACTCTATTGAGAAAGTCTACTTGATAGATGGACTGAAGTGCAGTCTAATAAGTGTATCACAATTATGTGATAGAGGTAACATGGTAGCATCCACCTCTATAAAATGCTTTGTGATTAATCATACCATTGACAAGGTGCAGGGAAAAAGAGTGAACAACATATATGTTGTAGATCTGTCCACACTTTCAGAAAATGAACTCGCTTGCTTAAGTGCGTTGGATAATGATCCCCTCCTTTGGAACAAGAGAGTTGGGCATGCCAGTCTAAGTCAACTCAACAAACTAGTTTCTAAGAACTTGGTGATAGGGCTGCCTAATATTAAGTTCAAGGAGGATAAAGTTTGTGAGGCTTGTGCAAGAAGGAAGCAAGTAAGATCCTCTTTCAAAAGCAAGAAAGTGGTAAGCACCACTAGAACGTTGGAACTGGTCCATATGGATTTTTGTGGACCAATGAGATCATTGAGCAGAGACGGTAAGAGATATGTGATGGTGCTTGTTGATGATTACTCTAGGTTTACTTGGACATTATTTTTAGCATCTAAAGATTAAGCATTTGACATGTTCACTTCTTTTGTTAGAAAAACTTAGAAACAACTAGGTAATCAACTTGCATCAATTAGGTATGATCATGGTATTGAACTTGAGAATGATAAATTTGCTGAATTTTGTGATGAGCATGGCATAAATCATAATTTTTCTGCTCCTAGGACTCCACAACAAAATGGAGTAGTTGAAACAAAGAATAGGATATTGGATGAAATGGTTAGGACTATGCTTCTTTATAGTAAACTCCCCCATAGTTTTTGGGCAGAAGCTGTGAATACTGCATTGTACATCATAAAAAAGGTGCATGACTAGACCTCTTGCGGAGAAGACTCCCTACGATTACTTAAAGGGAGAAAGCCAAACGTATCCCATTTTAGGGCATTTGGATGCAAGTGCTTTGTGCATAATAAAGCTAAAGAGTCCCTAGGTAAGTTTGATCCCAGAAGCGATGAGGGAGTATTTTTGGGATATTCTTCACATAGTAAAGCTTATAAGATTTATAACAAAATAACTATGTGTGTAGAAGAAAGTGTACATGTGGTTTTTGATAAAACTAACATTGAGAGGCAGGAACATGATGATGAAGCAATTGGGCTGGTAAGAAACTCAAATGAAACAACAACCCAGAGTGAAACTGCACCAGAGGTAGGAAAATGGGATGGAATAGGTCCTTCCACCTAGGAAACTTGAGAAAGGGAACTAAACAAAGAAGATCTAATCTGCAAACCTCGAGCGAACCTGTCCATGGACATGTTCCTCTGCAACATAACATTGAAGGAACATCTAAGGGAAATCAACTGGTTGTGAACCTTACAAGTATCAAAGTTCTCATCCCATTGAGAACATAATTACTGATCCAACCTCCGGAATCAAAACCAGATCTTCTTTGAAGAATCTTCATGCTTTTGATGATATCTTTATCTCTTATTGAACCTAAAAATGTTGCTGAGGCTTTGCAGGATGCATACTGGGTGAATAAAATGCAAGATGAACCCAACCAATTTGACAGAAGTCAATTTTGGCATCTGGTACCAATATCCAAGGACAGATCGGTAATTAGCACAAAATGGGTATTAAGAAACAAACTTGACAAAGATGGAACAATTACAAGGAACAAGGCAAGATAGGTGGTTCAAGGATATAGTCAAGAGGAGGGCATAGACTATGATGAGACTTTTGCTCCAGTTGCAAGATTAGAGGCAATTATACTCCTTATAGCCTTTGCTGCTTATATGGAAATCACCCTCCATCGAATGGATGTCAAGAGTGCCTTCCTTAATGGCTATCTAAAGGAATAAGTGTTTGTCAAGCAACCTCCGGGCTTTGAAAGCAAGGAATGTCCTGATCATGTGTACAAGCTTGACAAGGCACTTTATGGGCTTAAGCAAGCTCCAAAAGCATGGTATGAAAGATTATCAAAATTCTTGCTTGAGCATGGCTACAAAGACGTAAAATTAACAATATTTTATTGTTGAAAGAAAAAGGTAAAGATCTCTTGGTAGTTCAGATATATGTTGATGGTATAATCTTTGGAGCAACTACTGATAAGTTAAGTAAAGAGTTTGCTAAACTAATAGGGAGTGAATTTGATATGAGTATGATGGATGAGCTTAATTTCCTTTTAGGCTTACAAATTAAACAAAATTCAAATGGAACTATGATCCATCAATAGAAGTATGTGATAGAGTTGCTTAAAAGGTTTAAAATGGAATATTCCAAAGAAATTGACACTCTTATAGCAACAACCACAAAATTGGATGTAGATGAACCTAGTTCATTTGGGGATCAGAAGTTGTATAGGGGAATGATTGGCTCCTTGTTGTATCTCACTGGTTGCAGACCTTACATTGTTTTCAGTGTAGGCCTTTGTGCTAGATTTCAGGCAAGTCCAAAGGAGTCTCACTTGACTGCTGTCACGAGGATCTTGAGATACCTAAAAGGCACCACTGACCTTTGTCTATGGTATCCAAAAGGTAGTAATTTCAACTTAGTGGGAAATGCTGATGCTGATTATGCAGGTTTTCTTGTGGATAGAAAGAGCACCTCAGATATGGCACACTTTCTTGGATCATGTGTGTCTTGAGCCACCAAAAAGCAAAATTCTGTGGCCTTATCTACTGTTAAAGCTGAGTATATTGCTACTGCCTCATGTTGTGCTCAATTATTATGGATCAAACAACAATTAATGGACTTTATAATTAATGTAGGTTGTATCCCCATCTTTTGTGATAACACTAGAGTATGACCAATAACCCGGTTCATCACAAGAGAACTAAGCACATAGATGTTTGGCATTATTTTTTTAGGGATAACTATGAGAAGGGGTTGATCACTGTGGAATTTTGTGCTACTGACAAGAAAATAGCTTACATCTTCATAAAACCCTTAAGTAGAGATCACTTTGGAAGGAACAAGTTAGAATTAGGGATGATTAAGATCACCTAAAAATAACCAGTACTAACTCAAAAAATTGGTTAGAAAAATTGTGAATTTTTGTATATAATTAAATTAGATTTTGCTCAGTCTCATACTTTCATCAGTATACTCTTGTACCATGTTCTAAAATGATTCATCAATCTCTAATGATATTGTCTCTATTTTCTTGAAAAATTCAGATTTACACAAGAGATTTCTCAGTGAAGAACCTGGTTCATCAAGATTACTTGGTACATATTCTCCACTCTGCATACTTTGAAATAATTATATTTGGATTATGATCAAGAGGAGAGTCTCATTTAATCCTAACCTCCTTGATCTTATCCAATACAAAATGAACCAGTTTCATTCAAAAGAGTCCTAAAACACAATAAGTGCCTAGATTCTAGGGAAAGTAACAAATATCTCCTCAAACTGACTCCCAAGTTGATTAGACCACTGAACTTCTGTAAAGGTATTGTTACCCAATTAAACTCCACCTCTTTAAATTTATTAGGCCTTAATTGTTTCTTCAATTCTTAATTTCCTAGCTGTCAAAATTCTCTCTATTTTCTCTCATCTTCCAAACACACAAATACTCATCTTCTCTCATACCCAAATACATTTATGGAAAACCCTTCTGAGAATCCCTCATCACCACCCAAGGAAATAACACCCACACCATCCATCAAGCCCTCAATCATACCCACATTTAAGAAAGGAAGGTTCAAGAAGCTGGCTCGCAATGTTGTTACTAGAAAAGAACAAATCAAGAAAATCAATAAGCAGTTGAGGGAATGTCAGGGAGTTAAACCCCAAAAATCTGAAGACTCATTCAAATCTACAACTGAGGGGAAAGAAACTGTTTCATCTGAAATAGAGTAGGTAAAATCTTGTCCTAAAGTTACATCTGAAGTAACCTCTGAGGTTACTGCAAATCTGGAAATAAGATTTGTTCTGGTAGGAAAAGTGGCTGAGGTAGAGGCTGCTAAGTCTGAGAAAATGGGTGGTAAAAATAAAAGGAGAAAAGAAAAGGAGAGTGAGGGAGCTCAAGATGATGTGAGGGGAATGGGACAAGGAGTGGCTAAATCTTCACCTACCCCTGTTGGTCTGACTGAAGAAATTAGAGTTATGGAAGGATGGAATGAGGAATTGGTTGGAAAAAAGAGTGTGAAAGAGGGTGTTGAGGGGTTAATTAGATTGGGGAAGAAGGTTCAAGAACCTATTCCATCTGAGCAGGAGCCCCTTGAAGACATACTGAAAAGGGTGTATAACAGTTACAATCCTAAAAAGAAATGGAGTCCAGGAGCTAGAATCCCTGGTACTGCTAGGGAAAACAAGAAAAGAAAGGTCGCCTCGTCTACTCTAGTAGAGACTCCTCCTACAAGAGGAAGAGCTACAACGAGTCAGATGAAGGAATGCGAGGCTGAACTGGAAAAGGTCTTAGAAGAAAGTAAGAGAAAAGCTACTGCTAAGGGAAAGAAGAAGGTGGTTGAGCCTGTTGAGGCAGTTGAAATTGATGAGATAGACATGGTTCGTCAGGATAAAGAGACGGCAGAAGAAATGGAGGTCGTGAATCCAAAGGCAAAGAAGATCAAGACTTTCTACAATGAAGTCTGTTTCAAAAACAAAGTCTACAGGGCCATCTACCTTGGTCAAAAGAACCAGGTATGCCTTGAGGTCCAGAAAAGTGAAAATAGTGAAAGAAGAAGAATAGAGTGGAGAAGGAGAAAAAGAAGAAGAAGAAGCAGAATATGATGGTGAGAAGGGCAAGATGGTTAAGTTTGGGAAGAGAACCATCTTGAAAGGTAGACTCATCAAGGACTTGGAGGAGGAAGGTGTGTTGATGCTGCTGGAGAAGTTACAAGTGCAAGGTTGGAAGGACATGGTCCTTCATATGGATGGAAAGCTTGCTAGAACTGAGATTGTGGAGTTCATGGAAAATTGTGAGATCAAGAATGATAGAGTTACCGGTGTAGTGAAGGGGTTTACAGTGAGTTTTGATGACAGAGAACTGGGAGAGATCTTAGGTGTACCTGTTGTAGGGTACAATGACTACAAGAAGTTCAAATGGCAAAGTTTAGAGAATCTTCCAGCTGCCCTTGCCATTACAAGAATATTTGGTGACAATGATGAAGAGCTTGAGCCCAAGGCTCTGTACAAAAGTTAGATGAAGCCACCCCACAAAGTGTTGTTCTAGTCTGTTAGCAAAATTGTGCTGCCTAGGCAGGAGAGGAGGCACATTGCCACATTATGGACCTAGTCCTTATGGATTGTCTCAACAGCGGGAGGCAAATCAATTAACCTGGATTTATCATCCAGCTTCTCGATAGGTTTTTGACTGGAACCAAAACACATGCCATACCCTGTGGTTTCATTCTCACGGCTGTACTCGCACACATTAAGGTACCCATCAAGAAATGAGGTTGGTGCAAGCAAGAATCACTTTGGGTAAAATACTCTAACTGCTTGTAACTATGAAGTCCACACCACTCCCAAAGAACCTGGTTCATCGAAAAAGGTACCTATGAACGGCAAAGTGCGAGCCTCGGTGCAAGAGAATGGGGCTAAGGATGTTGAAGTTGAAAGGCTGAAGAAGAGGTTAGCGGAAGTAGAAGCTGATAGAGATGCTCTCAGAGTTGAGCTTGCAAAAGAGAAGGAGAAGAATGATGGCATTCTTCAGGATATGCTGAAACTGCTTCAAGCCATGAACCAAGAACATGGTCATTCCCAGCCTTAAGACCTTCCTAGTCTAGTTAGACCAACCAGTGACCCGGATGAGATTCTTTTTGTTTCTTTTGCTCATGATCCACTGTTTTTATTTCTTTTTATGCTTGTGGATGACTAAGTATCAATGATAATTAACTATTTTTGTGCTCTAACGGTTTTTTGATAATTCTTAGATGGCTAACATCATTAGATTGATAAATGATGCTTGACTTCATGATTGCATTTGAAGTAGCCCTAGTGGCCATTAGTAATTTCTATTAAAATCTGGTTATCTAACATAATTATGCAAATTTTGGATGATGCCAAAAGAGAGATGATAGGTTGTGCTTTTTACATTGGAATATGATGTTTATAACCTAATAAACTTGGTCCTTGATGATTAGTGACTTTAAAATGAAAAGTGTTCTAACCTTGTGTTGATGTTGAGCTAAGTTGATATAAGGCCCATGCTTATGAAAAGCACGGAGTTTGTCATCATCAAAAAGGAAAAATTTATTAGCCCAAGTGAAGTTTTGTTTTGATGATTGACAAAGGAACTTGTGCATGAACCAGGTCCATACACAGTATACGCAGACACGGCAGATTCGAGCATAAGGGATGCATGTGAAGGAGATAAGCTTAACTTATTATATATGATATCTCCTGATTGTAAAGATTGCATAAATGATAAGGAGAAGGACTCCTTACTCGAATAGAACTTTATCCAAGATAAGGGAGGAGTTAGAAGTTGAAGATAACTAGAACACTTCCACCAACGAAGAGTAGCATTAGAACTCTAGTTATTTCCCATTCTACTAACTCTATATATTGCAGGATGTTCTCATTTTACAGTACGCACAAAAGCTGAAGTTAAACATGAGTTGCGAGCAAAATAGCAATGTATTTTGCAAACAATTCTTATGTGATTAAAGTATACGAATTTGAAGCTAGATGAACCAAATAGAAGTCAGTTCCAAGCATTTGTCTTTTATTCTAGTTCAATTGTAGTAGGTGTTTTCAATTTGTACCTTTCAGAAAAAGCTTTATCTAGAAGCAATTGTATTAGGTACTCCGAGTATTCAAGTTAAAGTTAACTTGAAGTTGTCACAATAGTTAGAGGCTGGTTGCCATAACGGCATTAGATTTAATCCTTAGGTTTACAAAGAGTTTTGTAAATATTTTTTAGCTTAGTGATTCAGTGAAGTGTTGGAAAAAATCCTACTGAGTAGTAGGTCGTGCTTTTTTCACCTTTTGAGTTGGGTGTTTTCCATTTAAAAATACTTGTGTTCTTTATTTTTCGCATTTACTATTTCTGCCAAACTAGTATAAGGAAAACTTAGAAGGACCAGGTCCTTTTATAATCAGTGCACACGAAAATTGGACACCACACAAATCATCCCCCTCCTATGTGACATTGAAGTATAAAACATTAGTTGTATATCTAAATTTTGGTCAAAGTTTATCTCACCTCCTTGCTCTCAAACATATTCTTCTATACGTCATGAGTACCTCTTCTCGTGGTGTTTTATTTCGGAAAAGCTCTCCTCTTATTTTCTCTACATACTCTCATTTTGATTGGTCTAATTACCTAGGTACATGTTGTTGCAGTTCCTTTGTATAGAAAATTGTTGTTTTTGACTCTAATTTAGGATTATGGATAACCAAGAAACAACTCATATTTCCTATTTCAGTTCTAAAGCGCGAATATCAAGCTCTTACTACAGTTGCAGAAAGTCTTTATATTTTTTTTAAAAGCAAAATCCACTAGGAAGTGTGCATAGGACTAGTTTTTATATATAATACTCAAATAAAAGTAAAGTAGCATGAGGTCTTACAAAGTGTAAGACAATATGACATGATTAGTACATAGCTCCTACTACTAAATTGATATTACATATTGAACTAAGAAATGAGTCTAAATAAGAGCTATCTAAGTAGTAGAGATCTTGCAGAAAAACTAGCCACATGGATGCAAATATTGTAAGAGCCCAAAGCTTCCAAAGTTGCTTCTTCCTTTTTAACGAAACTGCTATACTCCACGCCAAACTACTGGGCAGTAGCTCCGCCATTGTGAAATTGGGTTGCCAAAAGTGTGGTTCATAGGTTGCCCATAACCCTGTCCAAACAAAGGACTTCCCAGTACTCTTGTGAAATATGTTCTCTTCTTCTTGTGAATTTGTACCTCTCCATAGCCTAACCTCAACCAAAAACATTTCCTCATGATGTATTTTATACGACTTAATGACTGTATAGCCATAAAACTTACCCAGTCCACACACATCTCCATTTGAGTCCATTATCCAAAGAAAGATGCGCATGAACTTTTTGCACCAAGAATCATGCGACCTCCAGCTTCTATCCAATGAGAAATTTACTTGAAACCAATGTTGAGTTGTTGTATTAATGAGCTACATTGGATTTTTATTCCATAATGCATTCATTATACCCATTATTGTGCTCCAAATTAACGTACCTCGTATAATTTCCTTGACCAAAATTCTGGACAGTAGGCAGCTCCAGCACATGTGACATTTTTGCTATTCCATATCTACTTTTAGTTTGTTCCTTGATTTGCACCATACTAGAATATTGGACCATCAGCAATTGCGTGCTGCATGTGACAACAACACTGCCAATACCTAGTATCATCATTTGGAGTATTGATTCCCTGCTTGTGCTTACCATTAACACTTGTTCAAGGGAATGAGCACAAAGTGCTAATACCATCCGCTGAATTCGTATTAAATGGTAAGGCATATATATAGTAGCATCTCCTGCAAAATAGAACACAAAGTTAGTAAAAAGAATCTCCATGCTCTCCTCCATAAGGACTTGAACATGATGACCCAAAACAGTGATTCCAGCCTTCTCCATGCCCCTACTACTCCGTTCCTCCTCACCTCCTAACTTCTTGCAACTCTTACTCTTAGGTATGGACATTGTAGTTTATCACTATTCACAATCCTTTTTTACCTTGTCCCTCCAATTATTCAAATTCATGCACTTTAATGTAACCATTATCGAGGGCATAGTTAGCTAGGTAGTCGGCTAGTTTACTACCCTCCCTCATGATGTGTGTGATTCTAACATTATACCTCTCCATGATGCCCATTATTTCATCCACATATGCAACCGCCGTCCACAGTGCAATCCAAGTGCCTTCAACATCATTTCAGCAACATTGAATCAGATTGCACCCAGATCTGCGTGTAGTCTTGTTGTATACAATATTTCAAGGCTTCTAGAATAACAATTGTTTTAGCTTCAGTATTGGTATCCTCGTGTATCTTCTTTCCCATTGCAAACCTAACATCTCCTTCTTCATCCCTTACACAAAACCAATCGAACTCCAGCACAGGTTACCTCTTGATACCCCATCTATGTTGACTTTTATCCACCCTTGGGAAGGAAGTTCCCACAACAATTTGGTCACCTTCAGAGATGGAGTGTAGTGCTCCATCATATGCAATAAATCTGGCCATTTCGGTGGAACATTCTGCAGGCTTGGCTTCCTCACTTTGACTAAATCTTGTAATGTAGATGATATGTGGTATATAACTCTACTAATTGACACCGCTTCCCCATGCTTATAAATGTTCCTACTTTTCCAGATTTCTCACAAAATGATGGAGGGCAGTGCATGAAATATATGTTTAAGTATTTGTATTACTTGAATAGTCAAGCACTTAGTAATTGCTAGTTGCAAGTAGAGTCCTTCCATTGCTATTCCTGCATTTGAGAGAAATTAATACCACACATTGCGAGCTGCATATGATCTATAAAAGACATGCACTAATGTCTCTTCTTCTGGACTTTGACAGCACTAACACCTCAATGGCATAAAATAACCCCACCTTCTGAAGTGATCATCAAGTGGTAGCCTAGCTTTCCAAACTTTCCACATGAAGAAGGCAATCTTAAAAGGCAGCCTCTTCACCCACATGTTTTTAATTGCAATCCTGGGCTCCCTTCTCCTCCTAGTATATTACCAAGCAGATTTAACCATGAAGTTGCCTATAGTCTCCAACATCCAATAAGGTCTATCTAGTTCATCAAGCATAATTGGAGGCTTAATATTCTCAATGATATGAGTTGCAAGATCATGAGGTAAAATGTTCCTAATCCTTTCCTCATCCCATTCTCCTTCCTCCACCACATCGTACACATTATGTATATCTTCATCACAATAGAAATCCTGTGGAGTAACAAAGTACAATGCCCCTAATCTCGTCCAATTGTCAAACCAGAAAGGAGAGGAGCCCATTTTTGGTTGCCATATTATTTGATGTTCAATGTTATCTCTACATTCTAACATCTTTCTCCAAACATGCGACCCATTTCTCCATTGTACTACCATAGCATTTAACTTCTTGCAGTATTTTTGACTCATGAAAGACCTCCATAAGGTAGTGTCACGATCCAAAATTTCCACCTTCGAGACCGTGATGGAGCCTAACATTTCACTTGCTAGGCAAGCCAAGGTAAGAGTATTTATTAAGCCTATTTCTAAAAATTTCAAATATTTAAAACCAGTGAAACTGAGATAAACTAATATGAAGTACGAAGCGACATGATAATCAAAATATCTAACTACAATCCCGGATCTGGAGTCATAAGTGCACGAGCTTCTTGAAGTTCTACAAATAGAGTTTAAACAAATACAACTATTTCGTATGAAATGAACAGTAAATGAGGAAAGAGGAAGGGTAATTCAAGGTCTGCGGACGCCAGCAGATCTACCTCGAGTCTCCAAATATGCTAATCCGAGCTGGTGCACCTCACGTACAATTGGGACCAATACCAAAAATCTGCACCAGAATTCGGAATGTAGTATGAGCACAACCGACCCAATATACTCCGTAAGTGTCGATCCTAACCTCAATGAGGTAGTGACAAAGCTATGACAGGAAACTCACATAGTTTAACCTGTAGAAACATAGATATATGTACTCAAAAACAATAAATAGAGATTTAGTATCGACAGATGGGAGGGGACATGCGAAAGGGGAAAAAATACGATAACTACAACAGGAATGACAACACGGTCGAATAAACCTCAACCAATGAGAACAGATAAGCATAATGAATAAAGACGGCACGGCACCACCCATCGTGCTTTTACTCGAAAAGCCACCATGAAAGTATAATAATGGCAACAGCATCACCCTTCGTGCTTTTACTCTCAACCTCTCCATGAAACGATAATACGGCACGACATCATCCTTCGTGCTTAACCTCTCTTATGTATTAATCAATAAATGAAGCAATAATCGGCACGACATCACCCTTCGTGCTTTAACACTCTCCCTTACCATGTAGTAATAAATATAAAAGTTGGGAGATAGATAATACAAGAATAAACCTTACGTCAATAAGGGTTCCAAGATACTAAACCTCAATTTCCTAGAATACTCAACCATCACAATTAAATTCATAAATGTGGAAAGAACGACCAAATAAGGAATAAACTAATCTAAGCATGTATATCATAAGTAAAGAAGGCAATAAACTACAAGAAATAAGTCCCACCCGCATGCTTTAACCAAACAATAATGCATAAGTACTCGTCACCTCACATATACGTTGTACCCAAATATTTAAACATGTAGCAAGTAGACAAACAAGTCCTAATCCCTCAAGTCAAAGTTAACCACGACATTTACCTCAGTCCGCATTCAACTCAGAGCTCTACCGGGGCCTTTCCTCTAGAATCTGCCTCCAAAACAATCGCATCTAACCATAATCGACTCGATAACATGAAATAATGCTAAGGAAATCAATTATAATACATAAAGTTAGGATTTTTACGCTTTTCCAAAAAGTCAACCCCGGGCTCACTTGGTCAAAATTCGAGATTCGGACCACACCCGTATACCTATTCACCTCCGAGCCTGATTATACAATTAATTTCTAGATCCGACCCCAAATTGAGGTCTAAATCTCGAATTTGCAAAACCTCCCCCCCCCCTAATTCTTCCTAATTCCCTAGTTTTCTACCATGGAAGAACAAAGATTAAGGCTAGAAATTCGTGGATGATGTTAGAAATGGAAAACGAATAGGTTAAAGTATACTAACCTATGAATTGGTGATGAATTTTCTCTTCATAATCGCCTCTAGGCCAAGCTCAAATGGATAGATGGTGAAAAATGGGTGAAATCTCGTCTTTTAGAAAATTAAAGGACTGGGCGTAAAGTGTTCATCGCAATTGTGAGACACCTGATGCGTTCGCGAAGGCACTGCCTGATTGGCTTACGCGATCGCAAGTTATTCCACGCATTCGCGGAGGCTTAGCCTGGACTAGTGAAAAGGTATGGATATCTACTCCGCATATCTGACTCAAACTCCCAAGTGGCTCCCTCGATTTGATGACCTCTCCACTGCACTCACACTGAAGGATAACACTTTGACCTTAATTGTCGGACCTGCCGGGCTAAATTAGCCACCAACTCCTCCTCATAAATCAAAGCCTTGTCCAAGTAGACTAAGCTGAAATCTAACACATGGGATGGATCACCATGATACTTTCGGAGCATAGACACATGGAACACCGGATGAACTGCTGATAAACTAGGTGGCAATGCGAGCTTGTAGGCCACCTCACCCACTATCTGAAGAATCTCAAAGGGTCCAATATACCTAGGGCTCAACTTGCCCTTTTTTTGAACCTCATCACACCCTTCATGGATGAAACCTAGAGCAATATTCTCTCTCCAACCATGAATGCAACATCACAAACTCTACCGTCGGCATAACTCTTCTTCCAAGACTGAGCTGTGCGAAGTCAATCCTAAATAATCTTGACCTTATCCAAGACATCCTATACCAAATCTGTACCCAACAACCGAGCCTCCCCCGGCTCGAACCATCCAAATGGCGAACGGCACCGCCTCTCGTATAATGCCTTATAGGGAGCCATCGAAATGCTCGACTGGTAACTGTTGTTGTAGGCAAACTCTGCAAGTGGCAAGAGTTGATGGCAAGAACCCCCGAAATCCATAACACAAGCGCGAAGCATATCCTTCAATATTTGAATAGTGCGCTCAAATTGTCTGTCCGTATGGGCATGAAATGCTGTGCTCAACTCAACTTGCGTGACCAACTCACATTGTACTGCCTTCCAGAAGTGTGAGGTGAACTGCATACTTCGATAAAAAATGATAGACACGAGCACACCGTCAAGACGGACGATCTTGCAGATGTAAATCTCAGCCAACTGCTCTGAAGAATAGGTAACTGCCACAGGAATGAAGTGTGCTAACTTGGTTAGCCTGTCCATAATGACCCATACTGTGTGGAACTTCCTTTGAGCCCGTGGGAGTCCAACAAACCACCAGGTCTCTGATGCTCGTACTTTACTTGCTGACAATTTAGACACCGAGCTACATATGCAACTATATCCTTCTTCATCCTCCTCCACAATAATGCCGCCGCAAGTCGTGATTCATCTTGGCGGCACCCGGATGAATAGAATATTAGGAATTGTGGGCCTCCTCAAGAATCAACTCACGAAGCCCATCCATATTGGGCACACAAATACGACCATGCATCTTTAAAACCCCATCATCTCTAACAGTAACCTGCTTGGTGCCACTGTGCCGCACTGTGTCCCTAAGGACAAGCAAATGAAGGTCACTCATACTGTCGCTCTCTGATGCGCTCATACAAGGAAGACAGAGCGATTGTACAAGCTAAAACACGACTAGGCTCTGAAATGTCTAATCTCACAAACTGATTGGCCAAAGCCTGAACATCCGATGCAAGCGGTGTCCCACCAACTGGAATGTACGCAAGGCTGCCCATACTCACTTCCTTTCTACTCAAGGCATTGGCCGCCACATTGGCCTTCACTAGGTGATATAAAATGGTGATATCATAGTCTTTTCAACAGCTCCAACCACCTCCTCTACCTCAAGTTGAGATCCTTTTGCTTGAACAAATATTGTAGATTCCGATGATCCGTGAATACCTCACACGACACGCCGTAAAGGTAGTGCCTCCAAATCTTCAGTGCATGAACAATGGATGCCAACTCTAAGTCATAAACAAAGTAATTCTTCTCATGAATCATTAACTGTCGTGATGCATACGCGATCACCCTATCATCCAACAGCAATACTACACCGAGCCCAATACGAGATGCATCACAATACCTCGTGTAAGGTCCTGAACCTGTGGGCAACACAAATAGTGGCGTCGTAGTCAAAGCAGTATTAAGCTTCTGAAATCTCAACTCACACTCATTTGACCATTTGAACGGGGCACCCTTCTGGGTCAATCTGGTTAATGGGGGTGCCATATATGAAAACCCCTCCACAAACAGGCGGTAATAACCTGCCAAACCCAGGAAACTCCGGATCTCTATAGCTGAATTGAGTCTAGGCCAGTTCTGAACTGCCTCAATCTTTTTAGGATCCACCTTTATGCACTCTATGGATAGGACATGCCCCAAAAAGGCGACTGAGTCTAACCAAAACTCGCACTTTAAGAACTTGGCATATAACTGGCTATCTCCCAAAGTCTGAAGTACAATCCAAAGATGCTGCTCGTGCTCCTCTCGACTGAGGGAGTAGATCAAGATATCATTAATAAATACAATCACAAAGGAATCCAAGTAGGGATTGAACACCTGGTTCATCAAATCCATAAATGTTGCTGAGCATTTATCAACCCAAATGATATCACTAGAAACTTATAATGCCCATACTGATTCCGAAAAGTTGTCTTAGGGACATCAGATGCCCTAATCTTCAACTGATCGTAGCAAGACCTCAAATCAATCTTCGAAAACACCTTGGCACCCTGAATTTGATCAAATAAGTCGTCAATCCTCGGCAATGGATACTTGTTCTTGATGGTAACTTAGTTCAACTGCTGATAATCTATGCACATCCTTATCAATCCATCCTTCTTCTTCACGAACAACACAGGCGCCCCAGGGCAAGACACTAGGTCTAATGAAGCTCTTATTAAGCAAATCTTGCAACTGCTCCTTTAATCAACTTTGGTGGGGCCATGCGGTATGGCAGAATGGAAATAGGCTGAGTGCCTAGAGCCAAATCAATATAGAAGTCAATATCTCTGTCGGGTGGCATCCCTGGCAGATCTGCAGGAAACACCTCTGAAAACTCACAAACAGCTGGTACTGAATCCATGGAAGGAACTTCCGCACTAGAAACACAGATATAAGCCAAATAAGCTAGATACCCCTTGTCGACCATACGTCGAGCCTTCACATATGAGATAACTCTGCTGGTAGAATGGCCAGGAGTCCACCTCTACTCTAATCAAGGAAACCCCGGTAAGGCTAAGGTCACTGTCTTGGCATGACAATCCAATATAGCATGATAAGGTGACAGCCAATCCATACCCAAGATGACATCAAAATCTACCGTATCAAGAAGTAGGAGATCTACGCTAGTCTAAAGACTCCCAATACTAACCACACATGAGCGATAGACACGATCTAGAATAATAGAATCTCTCACAGGTATGGACACATACACAGGAGCACTCAAAGAATCACAAGGCACAACTAGATATGAAGCAAAATAGGATGACACGTAGGAATAAGTAGAGGCCGGATCAAATAGAACTGAAGCATCTCTATGGCAAACTGGAAAAATACCTGTGGTGACAGCGTCAGAGGACTTGGCCTCAGGCCTAACTAGGAAAGCATAAAATTGGGGCTGGGCCCGACTAATCTAAACTACGTCTCTGGGACGGGCCCTACCTAGCTGGACTTCACCTCTAACGGCCTGACCTCCACCTCTGGCTGCCTGACCCCTAGCTATTAGTGCCTCGGATCACCACAGGTATAACAGGCCCTTGGCTGCTATGACTGCTAACCCAGGAACTGGCCCTGTCCACCTGGGTAACCACTGAAAACTTTGAAGCGGAGGTGACCTAATAAGAGTTGGCGGGGCACTGTAGGCTAGTTGGTCAAGATGAGACACATAAGGGCCGCGACTACCCTATAGCACTATGGGATGCCTGGAGTGCTGACTGAAACGGACTGGGATGATAGCCTCTACCAAAAGTACCCTTGCCTTCAGACGAGGCACTAGTGAACCCACCAATATGACGAGGCCCCTTATCAGACCCTTGCCCCCTCTCCTGGGCAAGAACCATCTCTATCCGCCTAACAACATTTGCAGCCATCTGAAAGGAAATATCGCCCCCGGTCTCCTTGGCCATTTGTAGCCTAATAGTGTAGGTGAGTCCATTAATAAATATCCTCACCCTCTCCCTCTTAGTAAGAAGCAAGATAAGGGCATGACAAGCTAGATCCACAAAACGGGTCTCGTACTTAGTAACAAACATATTGCCCTGCTGGAGACGCTCAAACTGCCTGCGGTAATCCTCTCTTGGTGTGACAGGGAGGAACTTCTCTAGAAATAGCTATGAGAACATATCCCAAATATGTGCAGGCGACCCAACTGGTCTGGTCAACATATAATCTCTCCACCACCTCTTGGAGAAACCTGTCATCTGAAACACAGCAAAATCGACCCAATTGGTCTCAACTATGCCCATGTTCCACAGCACTTCATGGCAGCAGTCAAGATAATCCTGTGGGTCTTCAAAAGGTGCACCACTAAAGTGCACTAGAAAGAGCATAGTAAACCTGTCCAATCTCAATAAATCCTCAAAACACATGGGGGGCCTATCACCAGCTTGTGCTGCAATAACTAGCTGAACTACTCCGACTGGTAGGGCTGCTGGAGTTTGATACTGGGGAGCCATCTGCTCCAGAGTGTGAGTAGCGGGAGTCTATGCTCCTCCCGCAGCATGAGGGACGGTTGGTTCCTCAAGAAATGTACCAGCTTAGGCCACATTCTCCATAAGGCCCACCAAATGGACTAGAGCGTCCTAAAGAACTAGAGTGGCTATGAACCCTTCGGGGATCTGAGCTAGTCCAACAGGTGCAGTCTGAGATGGAACCTCCTCATCAAAATCTACCTGAGGCTCCACTACTGCTGCTGCTCGAGCTCTAGGCTGAGCTCTACCTCTGCCTCGGCCTCTGGCGCGACCTCGACCTCTGCCCCTAGTAAGAGCTACCACTGGGGGCTCCGACTGCTGTCCAGCTGTAGATGCAGTATGTGTTCTCGCCATCTGCGAGAGAACAAGAAAAGAAGAGTTCAATCATCAACGATAGAATAAAATCGCACGACAGAGAAGAATAGAAGTGAAATTGTTCCTAAACTCCATAGCCTCTAGAAGATAAGTACAGACTCTATTACCTCTTCTCGTGACTTGTGAGACCTAGGCAACCTACTGCTCTGATACCAACTTGTCACGATCCGTAATTCCTACCTTTTGGACCGTGATAGCGCCTAACATTTAACTCAATAGGCAAGCCAACGTTAGAGTATTTATTAAGCCAATTTCTAAACAATTTAAATAATTAAAACTAGTTAAACTGAGATGAAACTAATATGAAGTATGAAGTGACATGATAATCAAAATATCTAAGTACAATCCCAGATTTGGTGTCACAAGTGCATGAGTTTCCAGAAGTTCTACAAATAGAGTCTGAAACAAATAAAACTATTTCAAATAAAATAAACAGTAAATGAGGAAAGAGGAAGGATACTTATCGGTCTGTGGACGCCAGCAGATCTACCTCGAGTCTCCAAATGTGCTAATCCGAGCTGATGCACCTCACATACAGCTGGGACCAGTATCAAAATCTGCACAACAAGGGCAGAGTGTAGTATGAGTACAACCGACCCAATGTACTCCATATGTTTCGAGCCTAACCTCAATGAGGTAGTGATGAGGCTATGACAGGATACTCACATAGTTTAACCTGTAGAAACATAGATATATGTACCCAACAACAATAAATAGAGATTTAGTATGGACAGATAGGAGGGGACAGGAGAAAGGGGAAAAAATACGATAACTACAACAGGAATGACAACATAAGACAGTCGAATAAATCCTCAACCAATGAAAACGGAAAAACATAATGAATAACGACGGCACACCACCACCCATCGTGCTTTTACTCGCAACGTCACCATGAAAGAATAATAATGACACAGCATCATCCTTCGTGCTTTTATTCTCAACCTCTCCATGAAACGAAAAATACAACACAACATCATCATTCGTGCTTTAACTCTCTTCCTCACTACGTATTAATCAATAAATGAAGCAACAATCGACACGGCATCACCCTTCGTGCTTTGACACTCTCCCTTACCATGTAGTAATGAATATTGAAGTTGGGAGATAGATAATACAAGAATAAACCTTACGTTAATAAGGGTTTCAAGATACCAAACCTCAATTTCCCAGAATACTCAACCATCACAATTAAATTCATATATGTGGAAAGAACGATCAAATAAGGAATAAACTAATCTAACCATGGATATTATAAGTAAAGAAGGCAATAAATTACAAGAAACAAGTCCCACCCACTTGCTTCAACCCAACAACAACGCATAAGTACTTGTCACCTCATAATTACATTGTACCCAAATATTTAAACACGTAGCAAGTAGACAAACAAGTCCTAATCCCTCAACTCAATGTTAACCACGACACTTACCTCACTCTGTAGTCAACTTAGAGCTCTACCAAGGCCCTTCCTCTAGAATCCACCTCCAAACCAATCATATCTAACCACAATCGACTCGATAACATCAAATAATGCTAAGAAAATCAATTACAATACATAAATTTAGGATTTTTATGCTTTTTCCTAAAAAGTCAACCCCAGACTCGCTTGGTCAAAACTTGAGATTCGAACCAAAACCCGTTTACCTGTTCACCTCTGAGCCCGATTATACAATTAGTTTCAAGATCCGACCCCAAATTGAGGTCTAAATCCCGAATTTGCAAACTCCCCTCCCCTAATTCTTCCTAAATCCCTAGTTTTCAACCATGGAAGAATAAAGATTAAGGCTAGAAATTAATGGGTGATGTTAGAAATGGAATATAATGAGTTAAAGTATACTAACCTATGAATTGGTGATGAATTTTCCGTTCAAAATCGCTTCTAGGCCAAGCTCAAATGGAAAGATGGTGAAAAATGGGTGAAATCACGTCTTCTAGAAATTTTACTGACTGGGCGTCAGGTGTTCACCGCGATCGCGAGACACCTGACGCATTCGCAAAGGCACTGCCCAATTGGTATACGCGATCGCGACTTACTCCACGCGTTCATGTAGACTTAGCCAGCCTAACCTCCGCGTTCGCGAGTCTAGGCTCGCGTTCGCGTAGAATAAACTTATCCCCCAGCCCCTGCCTCTCTAATGCTATGCATTCATGTTGCTGTGGTCGCGTTCGAGAAGGGCAGTCCCCCCCACTGTTCTGCGCTCACGTCAAAAACCTTGCGTTCGCGTAAGGTAACTTCCCTCCCCAGCCTAGTGTTCTCTTCGCGATCGCGAAGAAGAAACTATCAGGTGACAGCAGAAGCCAGAAAAGAGCAGAAATTTCAAGTTCAAAAACTTCCATAGCCTATTTGAAACTCACCCGAGCCCTCGGGACTCCGAACCAAATATGCACACAAGTCCCAATATATTATACAGACTTGCTTGCGCGATCAAAACATCAAAATAACACGTAGAAATATGAATCGGACAACTAATGAATGAAATTTTAAATATAACTTAAGAACATTCATTTTAAAACAACCAGACGTCCGAATCACGTCAACTCAACTCCGTTTTCTACCAAATTTTATAAACAAGTCATAGATACAGTAATGAACTTACACCAATTCCCGGAACTACCAGACCTGATAGCAACAAAGTAAAATTTTAGTCAAATTTATAAATTCTTTAAACCTTTAAACTTTAAATTTTCAATAAATTGCGATAACTCAAGCTAGGGACCTCCGAATTTGATTCCGGGCATACGCCCAAGTCCCAAATCATGTTACGGACCCACCGAGATAGTCAAAACACGAATCCAGATCCGTTTTCTCAAAACGTTGACCGAAGTTAACTTAAATAAATTTTAAGGCACGAATTCACATTTAATCAATTTTTCACATAAAAGCCTTTCGGAAAAGACACAGACTGCATGCTAATTTCTGAAGGTTAAAAGGAGCTATTTGACGTTTCAAAACACGGAATTAAGGATTAAAGCTCTAGATGACCTATCGGGTAATCACAGGTAGGTTTAGTTATAAAATTCCACCACAGATTATGAAATAAAGCTTTAGAGATATCATGTAATGATCTAAACTCTACCCCTACTTCTTCACATGGTAAGCTCAATGTATCCCAAGAATCCCAGTGCATTCCTTTACCACCTACTACATTACTCCAGAAAAATTATGCAAACATCATGTGCATTTTATTAATGATATATGAGGGAGGGTTCACTTCTGACAACAAATGTATTGGTATGCTTTGCAACACATATGTTATCAAAATTGCTCGACCACCAATAGAAAGCTATTTACCTTTCCACAGTTGTAGTTTGTCCAGTAATTTGTTGATGAGCCCATAATAGTAGGCCATTCTCTTTCTTGTATAAAATATAGGACATTTAAGATATGTGAAGAAAAATTCCTGCTTACCTATCCCTGTGATTCTCTGGACCTCATTCACCACTGTACTGCTTGTAGAGTAATGCATGAAAACTGCTTATTTAGCCTTATTGATCAACTGCCCAGAAGCCATCTCATAAGCATTTAAGACCTCTATGATCAATTGCAGTGAAGTTGCGTCTAAGGATGAAAAGATTATGGTATCATCTGCATAGGCAAGATGATTGATCTTTGGACTCCATTTTGGTAATCCAAACCTATGGAAGTAAGGATTCAAGTGAAGTGCATTCAATCTCCTTGATAATGCCTTTAGCACCAAGAATGAATAGTGTAGGTGACAAAGGGTCACCTTGCTTGACTCCTCAAGTGGATCTGAAGAAACTATAAGGCTGGCTATTAATCAACACTGAGTACTAACTGTTTGCAACAATGCCATAGAAAATCCCAATGAATCTTTCACGGAAGCACAATTTTCTCAATATTTTAGTCAAGAATAGCCAAGAAAGTCTATCATATGCTTTGGTCATGTCTAACTTGGTCACCACATTTGGTTATGCGCTTGTTCTAAGTTGAATATTAGTTATTATTTTTTTATTCAATAGCACATTTCCACAATACTCCTCCCTTTAACAAATCCAGCATTTTCATCTGATATAAGCATAAGTAATAGAGACTACTATTTCATGAATAACCCTTGAGAACACATTGTTGATGAAGTTGCTAAGACATTTAGGTCTCATATCAGAATATGTGATCACTTCCTTTTTGTTAGGAAACAATATTAGGGTTGTGTGAGTGATGAACTTAGATAATTCCCGGCAACTGAAAAAGTCCCTCACTGTAGCATATACATCATCTTCTATGATCTCCTAGAAGCACTAAAAGAACTTTCTAGTGAATCCATCAGGTCCTCCTGCACTTTTCCCATTTAGCCCAAATACAACATACTTGACCTCCTCTTTTGTAGGTTGTCTTATCATCTCTTGATTGTGCTCCATAATTACCATATACTGGGAACGTGATCAATGATCTCAAATGTAGTAGAGACACTTTCTTCACGAAACTGAGCAGTAAAGTCAGCCATATGTTCATTGCCTTCAATCCAGTTCCCTTCTATGTATTGAATCCTCTTCAGCTGCAATCTTCTTCTTCTCCCATTCAATTGAACATGAAAGAATTTTGTATTATGATCACCCTCTTTAAACAAGGTCATACTTGATTTCTACTTCCAAAGTTCTTCCTCAAGTGCTAAGAATCTGGTAAGTTCTGCTTGTACTTTATGAAGCCTCTTTCTATTAATCTGAGTTGGATAGAGTTACTATCCAGTTATATAATCAACGCACTAGAAAAGAAATGTTGCTACAAAGAAGAAAAGAGGTAAATCTGGATAAGAATGCCTGCATAATTGAAATATGAAGAGCATAAAAATCTTGTGGATTTGATACCACCAAAATCATAAGACTAAAGTTCCAAAGAAGAAAAACTTTCAAACTAGTGACACTTTACCAGATGTTTGGTCGGTAAAATTGCCTAAACTGAAATTCTTATGCCAATAATTCTGTTCACCCTTCATTTCAGTATTTACGAGGAGTAAGAATGTTTCTTCCTATGAAATTGTTTTACTAACCAAGTCATAAGACCCGCTTTGTTAGCACTCGTTGAATAAATTTATGCGAACAAATCTCACAGTAGTAGTTAAAAAAATTAGAAAGTCATATATATAAAAATTTTTTAGGGAATCTTACAGAAATATCTCAAATAACTCTTAACTTACCAACCTCTAGTCATTAATCATAAACTTATTGAAACTAGTCAACCACATATAAAAATTAAGAACACAAATAAAAAAAATTATTTCTCTCCAAGAATCACACGCAAAGATCTCCTTTCATATTTTTAAGCATGATCAGCAACATTAGATGCAAGGCGAAAAGCAAAATCCTTGGATGAGGTAGCAAACAAGGTGATGAAATACAATATATAATATATATATATATATATATATATATATATACAAGATTCCAAAAATCTAAGCAAAAACCGACATATTTCAATGGGTATGGTTGAAATTCATTGAAAATATATAGATGAGTCAATATACAAAATTTGAGGAAGATTGGAGGTGATTTCGGCTGATTTGGTATCAAAATTCGTAGTTAAAATCGAGTTCAAACAATTCTTCTGCGTCACATGTATCAAACATGTATCATGCATGTACACAAGTATACATGAATATACATGTGATGAACATTTGATACAAATATGATACATACGTGATACACAAGTGATACATAATGTTATATACATATCATAATTTTTCATGTTAATCTTCTACTTTGAATTTTCAATTAAAACAACCTCAAAAACTCCACCAAATCAACCAGAAAATTAAGATTCAAACTTCTTAAGATGTACCCAATCTTTTCTAGTAATACCCACTCAAAAAAAAAGAAAAAAGCAAATAATTGACCTCTTTTTGCTACAAATAGCTAATTGGCTAATATTGATAATATTTGACTAATATTAGTAATATTTTATGAATTGACCAATTTTTGTAATAATTTACTTATAAATGGATATAGCTATAAGGTAGGGGTAAAGTCTCCATACACACAATCTTCCCCAGACCCCACTTGTGGGATTACACTGATTTGTTATTGTTGTCGTTGTTATATAAAGTGATATAGCCAGTAGTTTTCCCATTTCTTAATGGTATAAAGGTCTTCTGAAAAAAATTATATAGCTCAGCTCAAAACGAATAATATCACACTATATTTGGCGTATCTTTAGGCTGCTTGAATCCAACAGTACCATTCTAACCACATTTAGCCTTGACTTCTTTTCTATTGTTATTTTTCTTTGCCATGTGTTTTAGTGTTTTACAGAAAAACACTTGATGCGGATACGTAGAGGTCAGTAATGATCATCTAAAAGAATATATTCATATCAAAAATCAGGAATAGAATGCGTAGAAGAAAAAAGCAGCATACATGATGATTTATGAAATTCACAAATGTATAAATATGGTTGATTTCATAACACAAGTTAAGAAAATGAAACGCCAAAATTTGGAAAAGCTTGGCAACAAATTTGTACCAGTACTCTAATTTTCGCAACTTGGAGCAGAATGGTTGGGCCATTCACACTTGATCACCAAAAATCTCAGGTTCAATTTCTAGAAATAAAACCTCCTAATTAGCGAGTGTCTTCGTCATGAAATCAAATTAATCGACGCCTTGAGCTTCGGTTACTAAATGCCTAAAAAAAGACTTCAGACTATTGTTTAGGGTTCATTAATTGCTTGCTGCCACAGATCTAATTAAACACACTTAAACTACTTAAAGCTTCTACGTATTGGACCACGTGTACTCTATATATCATTGTACTTTTATCACTTGGTTCGCAATTTATGAGGTATCTCAAAGATATAAATGCGAAACAGTTGAGTGGAGAAAATTCGGCTGAAAATAACTCTCTTTGCTCTATTATTGAATATTCATCATTTGGTTCACACGACAGAGAGCTCTGGGCTATAACATACCAAAAATTGACATACATATGTCATCTAACTAGTAAGAACCATTTGTCTGGTAGAAATAAGAGATCATGTATACAACTTGTATGGGTAACCTAGTTAGCATTCCATCCATTGAAACTATATTTTTTTCTAAGTAATACATTATTGGGCAAGACACTTATCTCTTTCGAGCTAGCCTTCAACCTCAAATCGCATAGAGATCTTATAGACTAGATGTCTACTTAGAGTAGAGTTCTTTATATTTTATGTTATCTCCCCTTTGTAATTATTATATAAACACATCTAGTGGAATGAAATTATTATTCTACCAAAAATAATTATTCTACATGGTATCATTATGAGCCTTGATCCTAGGGCTTACATACCCCTAAACCTAGCGCTGTCGCCCCCCTCCACCTAGCGCCGCCGCTGTCTTCTTCTCCTTTTCAATGGCTGACGCCGCCATTCCCCCCCAATTCCTCCCCAACCCTCATGACCCTAAACACCACTCATCTCTGTCACGATCCCGGGTGCAAAACTCCATGGATCCAACTACATGGGGTGGAAGAAATAAGTAGATACCCTTCTTCATGGTTTTGGTCTCATTGGTTGGATTGACGGGACGAAACCGGCGCCGGCCACTACTCTAACCACGGCTGCCACTACTGTTGCCGATTCCAGGTCCTTCACCCCCAATCCGGCTTTTCTCTCCTGGTACCGCCAAGACAGTTGTTACTATCTTCCATTCTTAGAAGCCTTGCAGAAGAATTCACCTCCTTGGTGAATCCGGCGACCACCTCGAAGGCGGCATATGATATCTTGGAGACCACGTATACCGCTCCTTCTCGAAGTCACATCAAAGAGGTTCGTGCTCATCTCAAAAATACTGTTCAAGAAACATCCTCAGTCACACAATATTTTCATGCAATTCGTACAATCAAGGATGAATTATCGTTATTAGGAAAGCCTCTTGATTTGGAAGATTTACTTGATAAAATCTTGGATGGTTTGGATCCTATTTACAAACATGTTGTGGATTCTGTAAATGCCCGAGATACACCTATTACTGTTGATGCTTTGCAAGAAAAGTTGTTACATGAAGAGTTGAAACTTAAGCCGTTGGGGTCCTTGACGTTTTCGTCTCACCCTGTCTCGGCATTAGCGGCGGTTGTTCCGGCACTTCCCGCGGCCATACCTGCCCAGTCAGCCCCGTCAGTTGCTGTCTCCTCCTCGGGCTCTCCCAGGCATCGGAAGCCGTACCGTGGCCGCTGCCAGGCTTGCAGCATCCAAGGACACCTGCTGCGGGATTGTCCTACTCATGGATGGATGCTCCAGCACCTCCCACCTCAACCTGCTGCCCCTCGTCCGCTGCCTCCAGCACCTCCTGCAGCGCCTCGTACCGCATCTCCCCGCTAGCCTGCACCACGTCCATGGCAGCCTCCGCCTTGGCAGTTGTTCCCACAGCCGGCTGCCCAGTATGCTGCTTCCATACCTGCTGGTTATGCTCCATATTCTGGTTATTCTTCAGCTGCCTATATGCCTCCACCCGAGGCCGGTTTTCAGGCTTTTCATGCACAAGGTCCGACATATGGCAGTTCTGTTCCCGCACCGGGTCTTTCATGGCTTCTTGACAGTGGCGCCACTGACCATATCTCCACCGACCTAGCAAACCTTTCCCTCCACCAACCTTTTCCGTACACTGACTCTGTCTACATTGGAGATGGGAGCGCGTTTCCTATCACTCATACTGGTTCGACCACTCTCCCTACCTCACATCGTTCTCTTCATTTACATAATGTATTGCATGTTCCTAATATGAAAAAAAACTTGCTTTTCGTCTTCCAGTTATGTAAGTCTAATGATGTGGTAGTTGAATTTACTTCCTTTGGTTTTGTTGTAAAGGATCGCAGTTTGGGGACTCACCTTCTGGCGGGATACACTAGAGACGACACCTATGTGTGGCCCTCATCTAGCCCCTCTGCCTACGTTTACTTCTCGGATGCTCATCCTCCCCACACTGTCTGGCATTCTCGCCTTGGTCATCCGGCATCTGCCATCTCTCGTCACATTTTATCGCATTATCAGTTGCCTTATTCTAGCTTCACACTTAATAATAGCTGCACTGCCTGTAGTTGCAGCAAAAGTCATAGGTTACCTTTTTATGATTCTTTCATTATTTCCACTAGACCGTTAGAGTATATTTTCTCTGATGTATGGACATCTCCTGTTTCATCTAGTGAAAATTTTTGTTATTATGTGTTGTTTGTTGACCATTTTACTCATTATATGTGACTGTATCCGATGCGGCATAAGTCTGATGTGCGATCCATTTTTGTTACGTTTCAAGCACTGGTTGAAAATTATTTCCAACATAAAATTAAGTGCCTTTACTCAGATAATGGGGGTGAGTATCTTGCCTTGTCCTCTCACCTTGCCACCTCTAGCATTACCCATCTTACTACCCCTCCCCACACACCCGAACATAATGGTTTCAGTGAGCGCTGCCATCGACACATTGTCGAAACTGGACTTGCTCTCCTCTTCCATGCTTCCCTACCCTTTTCTTTTTGGCCTTATGCTTTTGAGACCGCTGTGTACCTCATAAACTGCCTTCTAACTCCTACTCTACATATGTCTTCTCCGTTCACCTGTCTTTTCCACTAGTCTCCTAACTACTCCAGGCTCCGTGTTTTCGGGTGTTTATGCTATCCCTGGCTTCGTCCCTACTCCGCTCACAAGCTGGATCCACGCTCTATCCCTTGTGTTTTTTTGGGCTATTCAAAAACCCAGAGTGCATATATTTGCCTTGACCCTACTACCTCCAGACTTTATGTCTCCCATCATGTATAGTTTGATGAGTCGGTTTTCCCTTACTCCTCTCTCATGTCCACTGCACCACGACGTACGCCCTCTACTGCTGACACATGGTGCCCCTCGCACTATATTCTTCCTCCTGTTGTTTCTCAGACTGTTACCTCTCCGGTTCAGTCCACCCTATCCACCGCCTCTTCTTCCCCAGCATCCACCCCGCCACAGTCTCCACCTCTTCCACTACCACCACCATCTTCTCTTTCCACCCATCCTATGACCACCCGTGCCAAAAACAATATCCGCAACCCTATCCAAAAACTCTCCCTCACAGCTCAGCTTCATCCTTCTCTTGAGCCTTCTACTGCCACTCAAGCCTTGAAGGATCAGAAATGGCGGGCTGCCATGTCCGAGGAGTTTGAGGCGCTTGTGCGCAATGGTACATGGGAGTTGGTCCCTCCTGATGGTATTCAGAACTTAGTCGGCTGCAAGTGGGTTTACCGGACTAAGTATCTTTCTAATGGCAGTGTTGATCGGTATAAGGCTAGGTTAGTTGCCAAGGGATTTCATCAGCGCCCTGGTATTGACTATCAGGAGACTTTAGTCTGGTTGTTAAGCCAGCCACCATTCTCTTGGTTCTTACCTTGGCAGTCTCTCGAGGCTGGTCTCTCAGGTAGTTGGATGTCAACAATGCATTTCTACAGGGTCGTCTTTATGAGGATGTGTACATGGCTCAACCTCAGGGATTTGTTGACGCTGATCATCTGCACTATGTGTGTAAGCTGCATAAGGCTATCTATGGCCTTAAGCAGGCTCCCAGGGCTTGGTATTCAGAGTTGAGACAGTTTTTGTTGGCACAGGGGTTTTAGAATTCCAGGGCTAATACCTCGTTGTTTCTCTTCGACCAGGCTGGTGTCTCTATGTTTGTGCTGGTTTATGTTGATGATATAGTGGTTACTGGGTCTGATCTGGGTACAGTTGATCGTTTTCTAGCTGAGTTGGCACGTCGTTTCTCTATCAAGGACCTTGGGACTCTGTCCTATTTTCTTGGAGTTGAGGTTCTACCGCACCGTGATGGTCTCCTACTATCTCAGCGGAAATACATCCTTGATCTTCTGCATCGGACTCATATGGCTGATTCCAAGCCGGTACTTACTCCGCTAGCCACTGATCAGCTGTTGTCTCTCCTAGATGGCACAGCCCTGGATAACCCGATTGAGTATCGGACTGTTGTGGGTAGTCTGCAGTATTTGGCCCTCACTCGTCTTGACATTGCTTATGACGTGAACAAGTTATCTCAGTTCATGCATAAGCCGACTATTGCTCATTGGACCGCGGCGAAACACCTGCTCCGTTACCTTTGTGGTACTATTGACCTTGGTTTACTTCTTCGTCGTGTTTCTCAGCCGTCCTTGTATGCCTTCTCTAATTCTGACTGGTCCGGCAACAAGGATGATTATACCTCCACGAGTGCATATGTGGTCTATTTTAGTGGCTCCCCCATCTCTTGGGCCTCTCGGAAGCAGCGCACTGTTGCTCGCTCTTCCACCGAGGCCGAGTACCGATCTGTTGCCTCCACTGCTGTAGAGCTCCACTGGTTGTGTTCTCTGTTGACTGAGCTTCGGGTGTTTCTCCCTGCTTCTCCTGTTATATACTGTGATAACGTGGGTGCTACGTAGTTGTGTTCTAGTTCTGTTTTTCACTCTCGGATGAAGTATATTGCCCTGGATTTTCACTTTATTCGGGAACAGGTTCAGCGTGGTATTCTACGTGTGACTCATGTTTCTGCAGCTGATCAGTTGGTTGATGCTCTGAAGAAGCCGCTCTCTCGTGCTCCGTTTTTGCTTCTTCGGTCCAAGCTTGGACTTACCTACTGCCGTCCAGCTTGAGGGGGCGTATAGACTAGATGTCTACTTAGAGTAGAGTTCTTTATATTTTATGTTATGTACTTAGAGTAGAGTTCTTTATATTTTATGTTATCTCCCCTTTGTAATTATTATATAAACACATCTAGTGGAATGAAATTATTATTCTACCAAAAATAATTATTCTACAGATCTTGCTCTAACTCTCCAATTGCAAATCCCAGCCAATAATCCTCCAAGGAAGTTAACATTGTGATAAAAAGCAATCTCAATTCATAAAGTTTTGATCTTTGAAGTATTCTCAAAAAGTTAACAAAAATAACTCGGGCCTGCATGCTCGAAATTCAAAACCAATATCAAATCTCGATTACCCATCACTTATCGAATTCCAATATATAATTAGTTTCCAAAACCGAGTTCAAAACAATACTCAAATTTTTAAAATATACTCTCTTAAAGAGTAGACAAAACAGCCAAATTTCATCTCAAAATTCCATATTTTGAATGTTAAAAATTCATGTAAATTCTTGAAAGATCAAATACATAGACAACCCTTAAAACTTATTCGAATTTTTCAGTTACGCACTTAAGCTAAGTCTATGACCTATTGAATACTTGAACTATTTTAAACTGTCTTTTGAACGCAAAATGCTTACATGGCAGATGATGTGCTTCCAACGCAAAATTAAGCGCGTAAATGATTTCATCCTTCTTTGTAACAAATTTCTTCATTGGAAGATGTAAAGTTTCGCCGGTGAAAGTTTTCGGCCATCTTTTGTCCTATTTCTTTTTCCAAAACTCACATCTTTCAAAATTTCAGTCATAGATCCAAACCCGTTCTTCTTCACACCATAATATTCTTATTTTTCTTCACACCATAATATTCTTTCTTCTTCTGGATTCACCTGTCATTTTTCAGTTAATGCTCACAATAAATCTGTGATGCCACCGCTAGTTTTGAGGTTTCTTGTAAATGGGGTTGCGATCACCATCAAAATATATGCAATACTTTTTTAGATTTAACTCATCATTTTGATGTATTAGGAGTATGTAGTTTGTGAGTAATCCGTTGAGAAAATGCCTAAGAATTGTCTTCAATCCTGAATGAAATGGTAAAATTTGTTTCTACGAAATTTTGAGTTATTTTGTAGCAGTTGGAGGTTGCATAAAACCGGAACAAATGGAGATTGCCGGAAAGCTTTTTGAACGACCCAGATTTGATTTTTCTTCCTCTATGTTTGTTTACCTTTGCTACGGATAACAATTAAACTTGTACGTGGTTTTAAGGGTACGTGATTTAATTTGATACAAACAAAGAATGAATGAAAATAGAGACTAAATTGGTAAATGAGAAATAAAAGCGTTCGTACTGGTTGAATGCTCAATCGGTTCCGGCTTTAAGGTAGAGAAGGCTTCTTCTGTACCGGGCGGGGGTGAGCCGATCACTAGATACATTTGTTCGATTACGAACAAAAACATCGAAAGAGGGAAGCAAGATTGCAACTGGGTTGGTAAGGACGTGGTGGTTCCTTCACCAAAAGTGGCAATCACCACCCACGTGGAGGGCTACTTGAGTTTTTACACTTACCCCTTCACGTTGGGCCCTTTGGACCCCATCATCGTTGAATTTTGCAAAAGGTGCGATGTGACGCTGGGTCAGATTCATCCCTCTGTTTGGGAGATGGTCATTCTCTTCCGTTTTTTTGTGAGTAAGATCGAAGCGCACCCTTTCACCCTCGATCATCTCTTGCGACTATATAGTCCCCGAATCTTCCAAGGGGGACTAATAAAACTCGCTCGCCGGGCTAGCAAAGCCCCCATTTCGAGCATCGACGAGGATAAGGACCGAGGCTGGATGAGCCGATTTGTTCGAATAAAGACATCAGACCTGATCCCTGCAGAAAACATGCCGTTCCCTGAAAAGTGGAACATGAACCGTAAGTGCTATCTTCCTATTTCAATTCATCCGGTGTCTTCCCTTTGTTATTTCACTAACATATCTCGCATGGTGTAGCTGTTTCTCGAATGCCGACTGCGATTCAGCATTTGAAAGAATGGGTTGAGAAGGTGGTATCTTAAAGGACCTATTCAGAGCGTGCCTGGCGCAATATATCAAAGGGCCGATGGGAGTCCAAAAATCATGGTGAGACCGGTAATATTTATATTCCACATCTTATGTTATCGATGATGTTGCTGCTCTATAACTTACTTCGTTTCTTCCTTTGCAGGTTTATTGAGGGACGTTGAATTGAGACCAGCGTCCCCTGGTAGAGAGGTTCCCTGCCCTCCCCTTGCCTCGGAGCAGGAGGGCGAGAAAAAAAGGAAATAAGTCCCCGGTTCTTCTGGGCCCGAGAAGAAGAAACCGAAAAAAAGTATAGCTCATAGGCCCAGAATCTCGGACATAGGTTATCGATTGGACGACGAGTCCGAGGAAGACGAAGGTCTCGAGATTTTGGGCAGCGAGCCATCTCGGGCAGTCCCCGAGCCGAGGGTCGATGAAACTCATCTTCATCGGTGGAGGACCTCGAGGTGGGGGCGAGAATCGGGGCTTCCGCTGATGCAGGAGAGGCGACGCAGGGAATCTCGGGCCCCCCAGAAGCAATGGACTCCTCTTCTTTCTCGGAGTCAACTCTTAATGAAGCCCGAGCCGCAAAAGCACATTCACCGAGCAAAGGCCATATACTGGAAGGACCTTTTAATGATTTCTTCGACGGTGTGCCATCGACGGATACCTCTCGGCTCGAAGTTCCGAGGAAGAGTCCCTCCACCAAAACGAGCAAGGCGTCTTTCTGTCCAAAGCTGGTCAATAGATTTCCTGCTCCGAATTCAAACCCTGATCGAAAAAGAATAATAAAGTTTGCCATTCCCGAAGATGCTAGGGCCCTCTCTGCGCCTGTGGGGGTGGCTAGTTATCTTTGGTGCTTGGTGACCGAAGAAGATCAGGCCGCAATGGACGAGGTGGATGAGGCGTGCTTGTTCAATGTAGCTCAACAAGCATCAAATAGGGTAAAACTTCCGATAAGCCTTGTCCGGTGTTTGCCATTTTATATTTCAATTTTGACTAACTGTCTTATTTTCTTTTGTACTCGTAGGCCTCGGTGCTTTATCATGAGGCTTTTCTTCGACTAAGGGAAGAAAAGGCACGTCATGAGCGGCTCAAAGGGGAGATGTCGACCCTTTGGGCCGAACTAGACTTTGTGCGCAAGGAAAATTCTAGTATACTAGACCAGATGGGGCAACAACTTGACCGAATAAACCAATTCTGATCCGCGTTGAGTGACGCCAAAGCAGAAACTAACGAATGGAGAGCCAAGACTGATCTGCTGATCTCGGAAAAAGAAACCCTCCAAGCTCAAATGGTTTCTCTTGAAGAACAAGTTTCGGAGGCACAAGAGAAAATCGGGACTCTGGCTAAGAGTACCGGTACGCTTCAATCCCAGGTCGAGACGCTCACTTCGGATCGCGACATTTCGGTCAACGAGCTGCAATCGGCAAAATCAGAGGTTGCTACATCCAAGGATGAGACTGATGAGTTAATAGCCCAATATAGGGCCGATGCCGAGGCTGCTCAGGAACAATCGAAGATTCTGGTCGAATATATCAAATGCCAAACCCGCCTTTCTGTACTTGAAGTGTTACAAACTCGGGGCTTCGATCTATCTACTGAGATCGATGATGCAAAAAAGATCGAAGCCGAGGCCAGAAAGCAGGGCTTCCCAGAAGAAGAAGAAGAAGAAGAAGACTCTAAGAATTCCGAATAGAGCTTTTTTTTTTTTTTTTTTTTTTACTTCCTCATTTCTGTAACATATTTTGTTCATATATACAAAGATCTCCCTTTTATTTCCCTTTCTTGTTTGATCTATTTTTATTCTTCGTACTTAGAATCGACGGTTCAACTTGTAGAATCTTCTGCTCTTTAGGCTCAGTTTAGACTTAGCTGGTTGAAGATATGCCTTAGCAGATTTTCCCTTTCTTTGGCCGATTTGATAAGGCCTAAGCTTCGAAAAGGGTCCAAGGTATGCCTCAACAGGTCTTACATACTCTCGAGTTTAATTAATTTGATTCAGCCTTAGCCCTTTACGGGGTTTGCCTTAACAGGTCTTAGTCACTCTCGAGTTTTATTAATTTGATTCGGCCTTACCCTTTTAAGAAATCGGGGTTTGCCATAACAGGTCTTAGTCCCCTTCGAGCTTTATTAACTCGATATGGCCTTGGCCTTTGAGAAATTAGGGTTTGCCTTAGTAGGTCTTAGTCCCCGTTGATTTTCGTACGAAGCTCTGAGCAATGTTAGTTTTCGATCATGCAATAAGAATCGAAATGGCCCTTGGGCTCGGAGACAAGATATTGGTGACAAAGAATTTTCATTAGCATTCAAGTGCTTGTACAATTTGCTTAGCGGGTAGATCAATCTACTTGGGCACGATTCTTTTGACCGTTTGACCGTTACATCGATTCCTAATGATCTATGAGAAGTTCCCCCTAATTGAAATAGCTAAGCAATGAATTTTAGTAGGTAAGAAGTCTTTTGATATTCAGGGTCGATCGAAGTTGTGCACCAAATATTGTTGCCTTTGATATGCGACCGATCTAAGTTAACACGACTCCTGGTTGCCTCATTAAAAACCTTGCCGTAAAACCCAATTTGGGACAAAACCGGTCGAAGGGAAAAAGAGTACAACCCGTGCTTTCAGTCCTAATGTCCTGTGCTTCCCAGCTCAAGGTTACTTCATTTGATCCCAGCAGGTGTTAGTAACATAAAACAAGCAAACGAAGAATGAAATTTCATGCCTTCAACAATAGTATCGTTTCAAGTGGCTTAGGTTCCAATTGTTCGGTAGTTGTTTTCCATCCATTGTTCCAAGCTTGTAAGATCCCTTTCCAGTGATCTTTAAGATGATGTAAGGCCCTTCCCAGTTCGGCCCTAATTTCCCTTCGTTTAGGTCTCGAGTATTGGGTGTGATTCTTCTGAGCACCAGGTCTCCGATGTTGAAGTGTCGAAGATGGGCTGTCCGATTTTAGTATCTTTTGTTCTTTTGCTTTTGGGCAGTTATCCAAACAAGGGCTGCTTCCCTTCTTTCATCCAATAATTCCAAATTGGTGTTCATAGCTTCGCGATTCGATTCTTCTGTTGCGTATCGGAATTTGATACTCGGTTCGCCTACTTCGACTGGTATCAACGCTTCAGCACCGCACACTTGAGAGAATGGAGTGGCCCCGGTGCTGGTTTTCTCGGTTGTGTGATATGCCCATAAAACTTCAGGCAATATTTCTTTCCATTTTCCCTTTGCGTCGGTTAACCTTTTCTTCAGGTTTCGAATTATGGTTTTGTTGGTCGATTCATCTTGTCCGTTGCCGCTGGGGTGATAGGGCATTGATAAGATCCTCTTGATCTTGTTGTCTTCAAAAAACTTTGTCACTTTGCTACCGATAAACTGCTTGCCATTATCGCACACGATCTCCGATGGCATCCCAAATCGACATATGATGTGATCCTAGATGAAGTCGATCACTTCTTTTTCCCTAACTTTCTCGTATGCCTGTGCTTCAACCCATTTGGAAAAATAGTCAGTCATAAAAAAGAATGAACTGAGCCTTACCTGGTGTGTAGGGGAGAGAGCCGACGATGTCCATTCCCCATTTCATGAATGGCCATGGCGACAAGATCGAATGTAGCGTCTCCCCGGGCTGATGGATCATTGGTGCGTGTCTTTGGCACTCGTTACACTTGCGAGCGAACTCCTTTGCATTCTTTTCCATATCGATCCAAAAATAGCCGGCTCGAATTATTTTTAGGGCCGGGGATTCGACGCCAGAGTGATTCCTGCACGTGCCTTCGTGAATTTCTCTTAAGATATACTCGGTGTCACCCGGTCCCAGACATATTGCGAGGGGGCCACCGAATGTCCTCCTAAATAGGGTTCCATCATTGGATAAACAGAATAGGGCTGCCTTTGTGCGTAATGCTCTCGATTCTTTAGGGTCCGAAGGGAGCTTACCGGAGCTGAGATACTCTATATACTTGTTCTTCCAATCCTAGGTCAAACTCGTTGAATTGATTTCGGCATGGCCTTCCTCCACCACCGATCTCAAAAGTAGTACGACTTTCTCGGACTTGATTTCTTCATCTTCGACCGATGATCCCCGCCCTCGCTGTTTTGCTCTCGAGGTATGTGTTGCAAAGTCCATTCTTTGAACCTAAGCAGTGACTTGAAGCTTGTCCAAACACCTCTGTATTCGACCTTCTCTGACTTCGAAAGTCCTGTTCACCTGATTGGCTACGAGGAGGGAATCGCACTTAGCTTCAATTATCTTCGCTCCCAGGCTTTTGGCTAGCTCTAAACCTGCAATCATAGCTTCATACTCCGCTTCGTTGTTAGTTAATTTTACAGTCTTAATAGATTGTCAAATTGTATTCCCAGTCGGAGCCTTTAGCACGATACCAAGCCCCAATTCCCTTGCGTTCGAGGCGCCGTCTGTGAACAAAGTCCACACTCCCGAAGGAGTCCCTGATTCGGTCGTTAATTCTCTCTCGACCTCGGGTATTAGCGACGGTGCAAAATCGGCGACGAAATCCGCCAACACTTGAGATCTGATCGCAGTTCGGGAAGGATGTACCATACTTAGTGATGAAGGATGTCTTTTCCTGATCATCCGGGTCCATTCGTATTTGGTTATAGCCAGAGTAAGCATCGAGGAAGCTAAGGGTCTCGTGGCCAGCAGTGGCATCGATCATGCGATCGATATTGGATAAGGGAAAAGAATCTTTAGGGCATACCCTGTTTAAATCTTTATAATCTATGCACATTCTTAATATATTTTCCTTTTTAGGAACTACAACTACGTTTGCTAACTATTCTAGGTATTTAGCTTCCCGAATGGACCCTATATTTAATAGCTTAGTTACCTCATCCTTGATGAACGCTTGTTTGACTTCGGATTGAGGCCTCCTCTTTTGCTTGATCGAATGGAACTTTGGATTGATGCTCAGTTTGTGAGTCGTGATCTCCGGTGGTATCCCTGTCATGTCGAGATGGGACCAAGCGAAAGAATCTTCGTTGGCTAAAAGAAACTGTATAAGTTTGGCCCTGAGCTTGGAACTTAAGTCCGAGCCCAGGTATAACTTTCGATCCGGCGAGTCTCCTCTGAGTGAAATTTGCTCGAGTTCCTCGACCGTTGATTTAGTTGCATCAGATTCGTCGGGACCAATGAATAACCGGGGGACCCCGTAGTTGCCATCTTCGAGATGCATTTGTTCACCTTCGTTTGTTGAAGGCGATGCCAGTGATTGCTATTTGATTCTTTGGGAAGGAGCTGTTGGTTTCAGTACTGCTTCTTCTACTGCGAACATTTCTTTTGTGGCAGGCTGTTCTCCGTAAACTGTTACGATCCCATCAGTCGAGGGGAATTTCAACACTTGGTGTAGTGTTGAGGGTACCGCTCTCATATCGTGAATCCACGGTCTCCCGAGAAGGGAGTTGTACCTCATGTCTCCGTCAATCACGCAGAATTTTATTTCTCGAATGGTACCGGTAGTGTTTACCGGTAATGTTATCTCCCATTTGGTTGTTTCGCATGACATGTTGAAACCATTGAGAATCTGAACTACAGGGATAATTTTGTCTGTCAGCTCGAGCTGTTCGATTACCCACGATCGAATTATGTTGGCCGAACTACCAGGATCGACCAGTACACGCTTTACCTTAGTTTTATGCAAAAGCACCGATATTACTAAAGCGTCATTGTGGGGTTTCATGATTCCTTCTACATCCTCCTCGCTGAAATGCAAGATTCCCTCCATTGCATAATCCCGAGTGCGCTTTTCTCGGGTAATGGATATCTTAGTGCGTTTTAATATCGGACCTTGGGGCGTATCTACTCCGCCGATGATCATATTGATTGTGTGCTGAGGCTCCGCATGATTTACTGGCTTATTTTTGTTCCCATAATGGTTTTTGGCTCGGTCGCTCAAAAACTCTCGAAGGTGCCATTTTCGAGCAACCGTGCCACCTCTTCTCTCAGTTGTCGACAGTCTTTTGTCTTGTGCCCATGTGTACCATGATACTTACATATCAAACTGGGATCTCTCTTGGCTGGGTCCGATTGCAGTGGTTGAGGCCACTTAGTATCCTTAATACGACCGATGGCCGACACGAGAGTAGCTGAATTGACGTTGAAGTTATATTCGGATAGTCGCGGTGCTTCTCGATGACCAGTGGTTCCCTCGAAGTTTTTTCTCACCAAGGGCCCTCGGTTATTCCGATTATGATCGTTCCTCCTTTCTCGTCTCGGGGAGCCCCACCATGCTGGAATGACTTTTCGGTCCCCAAGATATGGTCAATGCTTGTCTCTGCTCGATCTCTGTTCTCTATAAATATCCCGTTGAACCCTATCATGAGCTCTGATTGGGTGAGTGGATCCCGAGGGGGCTCCAAGTTGGTCATCCTCAACCCTGATCTTCGAGTGATATCGGTTGTGTATATTCGCCTATGTGGCAGCCGGATATTCAATCAAGCTTTTCTTAAGCTGTTGCGAAGCCGTTGAACTTCAAGCGTTGAGTCCTTGGATGAAGGTTTGCACGGCCTAATCATCAGTGACCGGTGGTAGGTCCATCCGTTCCATCTGAAAACAAGATACAAATTCTCTAAGCATCTCGTTATCCCTTTGCCTAACTTTAAATAAATCTGATTTCCGCGTCTCTACTTTGATGGCACCCGCATGAGCTATTATGAACGTATCCGCAAGCATGGCAAAAGAATCGATGGAATTCGGGGGCAAATTGTGATACCAAGTCATTGCCCCCTTTGACAAGCTCTCTCCGAATTTCTTCAAGAGAACAGACTTGATCTCATCGTCTTCGAGATCGTTTCCCTTTATGGCACAAGTGTACGTTGTCACATGCTAGTTTAGATCAGATGTCTGTTGTATTTCGAAATTTCCGGCATTCGAAACTTCTTCGGTATGGGTTTTGGGTAGGCACTTGACGGGAAAGGTTTCTGCACGAATTTCTTTGAATCTAAACCTTTCAATATTGGGGGTGCTCTTGAGATTTGATCCACCCTCGAATTATATGTCTCCACCTTTTTGTCGTTGGCTTTGATCTTCTTCTCGCCAGACTCAACTCGTCTGGTTAGTTCTTCGAGCATCTTCATGATCCCGGAATTTGCCCCTGATCCGCCTTTGCTCGGTTCCTCTGCAATTGGTTCATTTTCGGGGATGGTTCTCCGAGAAAGCCGGCCTCAACCTTATTTGAAATTTGGCTCCGATTTTGCAGTTGGGCAATGGCCACTTGCTGGGCTTGTAACATGTCGAAGATCATCCTGAGGTTAATCCCATCCTCTTCGTCGTTTTGAGTTGTCGAACAGTATTCTCCACGAACACTGTTTGATGGGCCAGTAATCCGATCCACATCAACCGTCATTTGTGAGTGTCGATTGGAACTTCATCACCGGGTGCTACGTTGTTGTTTTTGCCCTGGTGGTCAAATTCACCATCGACGTACTGGGGCACAGATTGTGAGTGCGACATGGTTGAATTGGAACCTGAAATGAAAAAATTCTTCAAAGAACAAGTGTAAAATAATTTGTGTGGCTGTAAGTTGTATCAAACGTTCACTATTATCCTTAGCCCCACGGTGGGCGCCAAACTATTTACCCTTGGCTACGGATAACAATTAAACTTGTACGTGGTTTTAAGGGTACGTGATTTACTTTGATACAAACAAAGAATGAATGAAAATAGAGACTAAATTGGTAAATGAGAAAGAAATCAAACCACCAATATTGAGTAGCTTTACTATGGCAGAATCCTCCAAGATAAAATATGAAGCAGATAGAATGAGAAAGTAAGCAGAATAAACTGTAGCTTTTCGTATATTGTTCATTCGTTGTATGATGTCCTTTTACAATTGTGCTCCCCCTTTATATAAGGATGGGAATGAGTTTTATACAAGGTAAAAGACCTATTTACAAGGTAAAATATCCCTAGAATTAATGGCTTCAACGTTTTTACTGATCTTTGCCGTGATTCCCGCCGAGATATTCACGTATTACGGGATTTCTGGTCCTTCAGTTATGCAAATCTAATGATTTTACCCTAGGTTGTTTTACCCTAATCGGCCTCAACGATCTCATCTCGAGCACCTTGGCTTTGAGTTCCGTTCTGATGGAATCCAGTCTTAGCTTCCACCTCTCGATGTCTCGATCGCGGCTTATCGAGCAGTGACTTCGATCGATGCCGGTTGCATGAATTCGAAACCAATATTCCCTATGCAAGTAATCGAATTCGACCCCGTACATTGTTTTTTCAGCCAAGAAATTTTTTTTCTCTTCTTTTATAGATTCAAACTCTAAGATGTTGGTAGAAAATATTATTGCGGAAAAGTTGAATGCTGACGGAGTCTTCTTTTTCGGCCAACTCCCCATTCCTCCTCTTTCATTTTCAAATTTTGACTTTTTCTTTTATTGTCTGATGTGTATTTTATTGGTCGTGTTTGTCATATCAACAGCAAGTATTGCTCACGCACTGAACTTGATTTACAATTATCAAATTTGTGTTCAATTGGCATAATTTAACACTACCTTCCCAGACCCCACGGCGTGGTATAATACTGAGTATGTTGTTCGCATAATTTAAGTATAGTTCAAGTGTTTAATAGGTCATAGACTTAATTTATGGGTTTAACTAAAAATTTCGGACATGTTTAAGGAGCTATCTATGTATTTGACCTTCTTGAAATGATACCAAAAATGAGTAATAAATACTTACGCCTTAGTCTTGTATTAAAATGTTCAAGCAAAATCCCCACTCTCCAAGTCTAGGATTTAAAATACGACAAAATGTGTCAAAAACCCAAAACACACAACTTAAATCACAGACATAAATTACTCTTTGCGATCGTGTTCGAAGCCACGCGATCGCGTTGCAAAAGCAACACAGCCTCCAGAGCGTTCTACGCAAATGCGGCCTACTTCACGCAACGCGAATGCCAATTGACCTCTCCTCTATGCGAACACAGGGCTCTAAAGGCAAACACGATAGCCTACCTCGCCTAGCCAGCTCCTCTTCTTGATCGCACCATCTCCTACACGATCACATTCCACTTCGTCCAGCTACATTTTGTGATTTCATGGCATACATCATGACCGCGATGTACAGAATCTCACCCAGTGCTATAACTCTCCGCGATCCCGACAAATCCTACGCGATTATGATGCATACCTGATCACCAGAAACCAACAACCTCAAAGTGGTTCAAAACGATCCGAAACTACCCAAAACACATCCCAGCCTCTCGGGACCTCGACCAATGATACTAGAAATACAAATACATTATCGTAACTTATCTAGAGGCTCGAAGCACCACAAATAACATTAAAACGATACACCCCACGTTTTCGTACGTGAAAGTACGTCACAAGTCCATTGATGTAAGAAAGGAAATAAGATCATCTTTGAAAGTACATAAATTAAGTTAATCACGTTAACGTGGAGGTTAGTTAAAAATACTTAAAATCATGAATACCAAGTACCAAGAGGGTTGGAAGGCTTAGAAGCTAAACAAATTGAAGAAAATAAGTTTCGTCAAAAGTCGACAAGTTGGGAATGTTATAACATGTTCTTTTGGGGTGAGACTAGGGTGATTAACATAATAATGAGGTTATTTTATGAGTTATTTTATTCGTATCATAGCCATATTTCATGTTTTGAAGTCAAGCGAATTGTGGAACAAAAGTTTGCAAAGGTCATTAGAAGTTACATTCATAAATATGTTGAAAATTAGGTCAAATGTATCTGAGCTTTTCTCCAAATATACTTGTAATTACTGGATGATCAACCTACCAAATTGAATATACACGAGTCTAGTTTCTAAAGCATTAAACAATTTTTAATACGACATCAGAGTTGAAAAATATTCACATTTTTGCAAGAGTGCGCAGGAAGCCCCTAAGGGACCCACTTGGTCGGTGGCCGACCTTCACTTGTTTTTATCTCGTTTTTTGAGATGAGCTTTGCTCATTTTTCGACCTCCTTCCATCCTCACACTCTCCAAACCCTCCCAAAGATTTCCCCCAAGGCTCCAAATAATTTTCAAACAAATACGCCATAATCCAACATTAAAGTTAGCCAAAGGCGAAGAATAATCCCTCTATCGTGTTGTGATGTGAATAGGGATGATGGTGAGCTAAGTTAAGCTTGTTTTAAATTTTATCTACTGCCTAAGGTATGTTTAATATCCTTTTGATATTTTTTAAGGTTAATTACATGTTGGTTGTTGTGTTGGAGTGAAAGATTACAAGATAGCTCTTGAAATGGGAAGAGATGTTATCTTTTGTTGGTAGTTTTAAGGCTATATATATATATATATATATATATGTTGTTATGGCTGGAAAATGAGGAAAATAACTTGATTATGATATATTTTCTATTTTTATACATTTCTATATGTTTATCAAGTTAATTGATGAAAGAAACATCTGAAACTTGAGAATGGAAGTGAAGATTAACTTAAGTCACTTCTATGGTGTTGTATTGCCATTGAGGGCTGTTGTAAGCTAAATTAAACTTGGATTCCGAATTGAAGCTACTGTAGGAGGTATGTATATTGTGTTATTGCATGTGCTTAAGGTTACCTTGATGTTGATTAAGTTAAATGGATGGAGTAGACATGAACTAGTGAATAAAGTTGCTGATTGAGGATAGTTTGAGTTGTGGAATGTTTCCTTTGTTATAAATATATGGTATAAGGCTGGAATCATTGATAAATGACTTCATTATCATGTTAATGATACTGTTATCTTAAAGTAAGAAGTCTATAAAGGGTGGTATGGGGCATGCAAATTCTAACTGGAGCTTGTCGTTCGTCATGAAGTAGTTGTGACTTGTTATTGTTATATGGTGTCTTGTTATTGATACTTATATGTTGCTAGATTTCTCTTATTTTTGTTGTTGGTATATGGTATTGGAGGAGGCCCTTGTTATAGGGGAGATGCTCCCGACTTTACATCAATGAGCTAATAGCTTAAGTAACAGACTTAGCCTTTACTCAGCACTTATTTTGAATCTCCTTGTGCAATGGTAGATTGAGTTGAGTTGTTTGAAGATTTGCTTGGAAGGTATTAAGGGTTCAACAGGGTTAAGGTAGGTTAACACTAATCCTTTCCTTCATTTTGCCATGATCCCATAGCTACATGTGTTTGATAACGAGATAGAAAGAGAAGTTCATATTCCTAAATTTATGTACATTGTCCTAGTCTCATAAGTTATCATATTCTCCCTTATCGAGACTTTATATTCAGTTAATTATTGTCTTCTTCAGTCAAAACAGCGTAGGGTCTATATATATATATATATATATGTATGTATATATATATGTATGTATATATATATGTATGTATGTATGTATGTATGTATGTATGTATGTATACATATATACAGTATTTTCACCATCATCGAGCTATAATTAGTGGGTAGGCCCCTATTGAGTAGTATTACAGTTTTTTCACCACCATCGAACTATAATCGGTGTGTAGGCCTCTATTGAGCAACCTCCGATCAGATGGTAACTTATATACAGAGCCTACTGTGGCCGAGTGCCTATGAGCGAGCCTACTATGGAACAGCAGTTGTACGTACCGAGCCTTATAGGGCCGAACATCTATTTTACTTACTATATTTAGAGAGATGAGTCAGTATCAGCAGGTAAGCCTTATGCTGCCTTGGGTTTGATTCGGACAGAAATCGTAGTGAGATATTGATTTATGCAATTTCTATTGGCAGCAATTCTAGTGTAACCACACCCGCGAGATTTTGGCCGCAGAAGCGGCCATGAAGGCGCAGACACGGGAAATGGGAAGGCATCCTAGGAGCACAGGTGCGGCGGAGAATCCATAGAAGTGGACGACTCCTGGGCAAGAAGTTCTGTAGAAGTGAAATTTGACGGAAGGACTGGGGATATCAGAAGCGGAAGAACTCTGCAGGTGCGGTAGCACAAATGTGTTGGAGCAACCACTAAAGCAGCCCCGTAGGAGCGCTAGGTCGGGAACTTAAGTGGACTTTGCATAAGCAAATATTTCTCCGCAAAAGCGGAAGCGCAGGTGCGGCTACTGAGTCCGCAGATGCGAAAAGACTAGGCAAAAGGATTTAAACGAAGGGTTTGTGATTTCTCTCATTTCGGACTTTGAGAGCTCGGCTATGGATATTTGAGAGGGTTTTGGCTATAATTCAAGAGGTAAGTGACTTTGGATCACTTTTGTCCATAAATATTGAATACACATTAAGTTTTACACTTAGATTATGTGTGTTTGAGGTGAAATTTGGGAATTTTTTGTGCAATGTATTGGAGAGTATGATTTAGGGATTTGAGGGTCGATTTGTTGTTGGAATTGGATGATTTTGGTATGGTTGGACTCGTAATTAATTGGGAGTTTGAATTTTGTAAATTTTGTCTGGTTTGAAGGTGCGGGCACGGGATTGACTTTTTGGGTTGACTTTTTAATATTTGTTAAAGATCTTAGCTTTATCGTATGGAATCGATTCCAATAGCTTGTATTGATTATATTAAGTTGCTTGTGACTAGATTCGAGTCGTTCAGAGGTCTATTCGCGAGGCAAAAGTTAACGGCAATTATGTAATCAATCACGATCCTTCATTTGCATATCATATCTCACTCTCTGTTATCATTTACTGTTACATCACATGTTATTATTGTTTGGATGAGTAGTATGAGGTTGTGAGCCTTGAGACTTGACAGATTGATGATTGAGGTAGGCCTGGGAATCGAGGTGTGAGTATTATTGTGGATTGGGCTGCACACTGCAGCAGGCCTTATTGGCTTATTTATTATTGTGGATCGGGCTGCATGCTGCAACATGCTTTATTAGCTTATTTATTATTGTGGATTGGGCTGCACGTCGCAACAGACCTTATAGACTTTATATTAGTGCTTGGACAGGATCCGCCCCTCCAGAGTCTAACATACTAGTAATGAGCGCTAGCATAATGATATATATGCACAGGATTTAGTAAGGGGCATTGATGCCAGGCACCCGTAAGTGCTGAGTGACTTTGCATGTGATGAGTGGGCATTTGAGATAGACAAATTGAGTACTCTAAGAGTGTGAGTACCTGGGAATATCACTGTGATACCTTAATTTTGACATGCATATTTGACATATAGGCATAAAGATGTACCATTGCTCATGTTAGCTATATTTGACTTATTCTTATCGGTGTTGGTTTTTAACAATGAACTTGAAAGCATGTATAAATTTTTGTACCATGAACGAGCTGAATATGCAAGTTTTTCTGAGTTATTTACTGGCATTGTCATTGTCTTACATGTGTTATCATTATATTGGTTCTGGCCATATCCTTCTAAGCTCTTCACTACTTTCAGCCCAAGGTTAGTCCTATTACTTATTAAGTATATTCGATCGGTTGTACTTATATTACACTCTGCACTTCATGTGCAGATCCAGGTACATCTAGATGCGATGATTGCTAGATCATTGCCAGTACTTGCTTGGAGACTTCAAGGTAGCTGTTATGAAGTTCGCAGACCTTGACACTCTTCCATTTTATTTTCTTTAGTGCTATTCTATTCATATCGATGAGAGGGGACTGAGAACCATAAGATGAGCACCAAAATGCTAGCACAAACTGCTCTTCCCCTTCCATACTCAGCTTAGTAGTTTCCACCGCCTATACAGGGTTGAGCCTTGGGATTTGACGGCGAACCTAAAAAGCCACCAACAGACGCTTTATGCTCAATCATTCCGGATAACACTTGCATCATTTCTACTACAGCATCTGCTGGCACAGAGTTAGCCGATGCTTATTCTAGATATACCATCATTGCTTCTTCTCCGGGAAAAGAAGTTCATGTCCCGTGGGCCTTCTACCTCTACGTGGCATTGCTCCCTCTGGCTTTCGCCCATTGGGGAAAATTCCCCACTGCTGCCTCCTCTAGGAGTCTGTTGTACTAGGGTTCTGTGTTATGTTGATACTTAGTAGTGCTCATGTACTCGTTGACACTGGGTTTTGGGATGGTTGTAGTAGAGTTTTCAACTGTTTTTATCAGATATTTATTAGAGTTTCTGCTATTGAGTTTATTAAAGCATGTTTTATTCAAATGTTTAGCTGTTACGTGATTGTTGCTTGCCTAGCAAGTGTGTTAGGCTCCATCACAACAAGTTGAAATTTTGGGTCGTGACAAGTTGGTATCAGATATAGTAGAGTATGTGGCTCGGTGCTTGAACTATCAACACTATTGGTGGAGAAGGATGAAGCAATATACAGTGGAGTATGTAGCTTGGTGCTTGAACTGTCAGGAAGTGAAATACAAGCATCAGAGACCGGGTGGTTTGCTTCAGAGACTTGAGATTCTTGAGTGGAAATAGGAGCGTATTACCATGGACTTCGTTGTTGGGCTTCCATAGACATTGAAGAACTTTGATGTTGTTTGGGTTATTGTGGACCGGTTGACTAAATCTGCAGATATCATTTTGGTTGTGGCTACCTATTCTTCAGAGTGGTTGGTTGAGATCTATATCCACGATATTGTTCATCTTCACGATGTGCTGGTGTTCATTATTTTTGATCGTGGAACATAGTTCACATTGCAGTTTTAGAGAGTAGTGCCGTGAGAGTTGGGCACACGGGTTGAGTTGAGTACAACATTCCACCCCTAGACAAAAGGATAGCCCGAGTGCAGCATTCAACTTTTGGAGGATATACTACGCGCTTGTGCTATGGATTATGGGGGTTCTTCGGAACCCTTTCTACCCCTTGTAGAGTTCGCCTACAACAACGACTACCAATCGAGTATTCAAATGGCCCCTTATGAGGCCTTATATGGAGGTGGTATCGATCTCCAGTTGGTTGGTCTGAGCCGGGGGAGGCTAGGTTGTTAGGTACTGATTTGGTTCGGGCTGCCTTGGAGAAAGTCAAGTTTATGTAGGATCATCTCCGTACAATGAAGTCTAGACAGAAGAGTTACATTGATCGGAAGGCTCGTGATGTTGCATATATGGTGGGTGAGAAGGTTTTTCTCAAATTTTCACCCATGAAGGGTGTGATAAGGTTTGGGAAGAAGGGCATGTTGAGCCCTCGGTATATTGTCCCTTTTGCGGTGCTTAAGAGGTTAGAGAGGTAGCCTACTAGCTTGCAGTGCTACCTAGTCTATCATGTGTCCACCTAATATTTCATGTTTCCATGCTCCAGAAGTATATGGTGATTCATCACATGTTTTGGACTTCAACACGGTTCAGTTAGATGGGGATTTGAATTGCAATGTAGAGCTGGTGGCCATTTTGGATCGACAGGTTAGAAAATTGAGATCAAAGAATATAGCTTCGGTGAATGTTTAGTGGAGAGGCCAGGCAAGAGATGCGGAACAGATAACTCCATCTATGATTCTTGACCCGTTCGATGACAAATGTTTGTTTAAGAAGGGGAGAATGTAACGACCGGGATGGTTGTTTTTGGCATTGTAGCCCTACTTCCCCATTTTTCGTTTCTTCTAAGTTCATTTGTGGTTATGTGACTCGCCAAGGTAGTTGGTTTGGTTCCGGGTATGCTTCGGAGTGAATTTTGACACATAGTCCGAAGGTTGAAAGTTTAAGTTGAAAGAGTTGACTGGAGTTTGACTTTTGTATAAACAACTCCATAATTGAGTTTTGATGGTTCCGATAGCTTTGTGTGGTCATATTGGATTAAGAAGTATGCCCGGATATCAATTTGGAGGCCTATAGGTCGTTTTTGCTTGAATTGACGAAAATTTTGAAAGTTGAAGGTTTGGAAGGTTGAAAGATTTGACCTAGAGTTGAATTTGTTGATACCGGGCTTGGATTTTGGTTCCGAGAGTTAGAATATGTCTGTTGTGTCATATATGAATTTATTGAAAAATTTGAGGTCAATCGGAGTTGGTTTGAAAGGTTCGGCATACTTTAGGAGTTGCAAATTCATTAGTTTCGTTAGGCTTAACTAGGGGTGCAATTATGTGATTTGTGGCTTCAACTAAGTTTGTATCATGTTTTAGGATGTGTTGGCTTGTTGGGATGGGCTCCTGGGTGCCTCAGATTTAATTCAGATTTAAATCGGAGTGAGAATTGGACATATGCAATTTCTGTTGGCAGTAATTGTGGTGTAACCGCACTTGCAAGGTTTTGGCTGCAGGTGCTGAGCAGCAGAAGCGGCCATGAAGGCACAAATGTAGGAAATGGGAAGACAGCCTGCGAGCGCAGGTGCGGAGGAGAATCCGCATAAGCTGACGCGCTCCTGTGCAAGAAGTTCCGTAAAAGCGGATTTTGACTGAAGGACTTGGGATCACAGAAGCGAAAGGATTCCGCAGGTGAGGTAGCGCAGAAGCGATGGAGCGATTGCAAAAGCGGTCCCGCACGTGCAAGGAGGGGACCGCAGGTGTGCTAGGTCGGGAATTTAAGTGTAATTCGTGGAAGCGAAGATTTCTCTGCAAAAGAAGAAGCGCAGGTGCGACTGTTGAGTCTGCAAATGCGAAAAGATTGGGTAGAAGGATTTAAACGAAGGGTTTTGTGATTTCTCTCATTTTGGACTTTGGGAGTTCAGCCACGGGCGATTTTTGAGATGGTTTTGACTACAATTCAAGAGGTAAGTGACTTTGGATCACTTTATTCCATAAATATTGTATACCCACTTATTTTTACACCTAGATTATGTGTGTTTGAGGTGAAATTTTGGGAATTTTGGACTATGTATTAGAGAGTAAGATGTCGCGATTTGAGGGTCGATTTGTGGTTAGAGTCGGATGATTTTGGTATAGTTGTCCCCATAATTGATTGGGTGTTCGGATTTTTTGAATTTGTCGGGTTCCTAGGTACGAGCCTGAGGTTGACCCTTTGGGTTGACTTTTTAATTTTGGTTAAATATCTTAGGTTCATCCTATGGACTCAATTCCTATAGCTTGTATTTAATATATATATTTGTTTGTGACTATATTCGAGTCGTTCAGAGGCTGATTTGCAGGGCAAGGGTTTATTGGAGCATTGAGTTGCACGCTTTGAGGTAAGTAACACTTATAAACTTGGAACTGAGGGTATAAATCCCTGGAACACGTGTTTGATGGCTTGTGTTGGGGTGATGCACATGCTAGGTGATGGGCGCGTGGGCGTACACTATGGTAATCATGATCCGGGTACATTCCTATACTGTGTTATCAAGTCATGCTTTATCCATGTAATTCCTACGTGTTAGAGCAATTGAGTTGTGATTCATGTTAGAAATCATGTTTATGCTATATGCTTATGATTAAGACCCACTGTGGTTATTTCTGTTTTTTTGAGTTATCTTCTTTAACTGCAATTAAGTACTCAGTAATGATCTTTCATTTGCATATCATATCTTAGTCTCTATTATCATTTACTGTTACATCACATGTTATTATGTTTTGGGTTGAGTAGTACGAGGTTGTTTGGACTGAGGTGGGTCTAAGAGACAAGTTGCGAGTATTATTGTGGATCGGGCTGCACGCGGCATCAGCCCTTATTCGCTTATTTATTATTGTGGATCGGGTTGCACGCCACAGCATGCCTTATAGGCTTTATATTAGTGCTTGAGTAAGATCAGCCCCTCCGGAGTCTGACATACCAGTAGTGAGCGCAGGCACAATGATATATATACACTTGCTTTAGTGAGGGGCACTGATGCCATGCACCCGCACAGTGCTGAGTGATTGTATGTGTGATGAGTGGGCATTTGAGATACACAGATTGGGTACTCTGAGAGTGTGAGTACCTGGGAATATCACTGTGATACCTTGCCTTTGATATGCATATTTGACATTTAGGCATAAAGATATACCATTTCTCATGTTAGCTATACTTGAACTGTTCTTATAAGTGTAGGTCTTTAATTGTGAATTTGAAAGCATGTCCAAATTTCTGTACCATGAACGAGTTGAATATGGAAGTTTTTCTGAGTTATTTACTGTCATTGTCATTGCCTTACATGTGTTGTCATTATATTGGTTCTGACTGTATCCTTCTGAGCTCATTACTTCTTTTAGCCCAAGGTTCGTCCTGTTACTTATTGAGTATATTGAGTCGGTTGTACTCATGCTACTCTCTGCACTTCGTGTGCCGATCTAGGTACATCTGGATGCAGTGATTGCTAGATCGTTGCCAGTACTTGCTTGGAGACTTCTAAGTAGCTGTTATGACGTATGTAGACCTTGACACACTTCCCTTCTATTTTCTTTAGTACTGTTCTATCATTCAGACAGTTATACTAGAGTTTTGGCTTATGTTCATACTTAGTAGTGCTCATGTACTAGTTGACACCAGGTTATGGGATGGTTGTAGTAGAGCTTCAGCTGTTTTTATCATATATTTAAGAGAATTTCTGCTGTTGAGTTTATTAAAGCATGTTTTATTCAAATTTTTAGCTATTACGTGATTGTCAGCTTGCCTAGCATGTGTATTAGGTGCCATCACGACATGTTGGGATTTTGAGTCGTGACAGCGTCACAGGTACATGAGCATACTAAAAGTGTTGTAACCAATGTCTGAATAAAAATATCACTTTTTGAAATAAAATAAACAGTAACACTAGATAAGGAAGGGGACTTTAGGGACTGCGATCGCCCGTGCAGCTCTACCTCAAGTCTCCAAATGAAGACATGATCCAAGAAAAACTCCGCTAAGCGCTGCTAAGACCAACACCAGAATCTGCACATGTCTTGTCCGTTGCAACGTGAAACCCGATCCACAAGTATATGTAAATAACATGTCTTCTCGCTTGCGGCGTACAACCCGATCCAAAAATATATACAAATACCGTTGCGGCAAACCCGATCCCAGATAGGAATACCCATATCCGTTGTAGTGTGCAACCTGATCTCACACAGTAATACATATATCTGTTGCAGTGTGCAACCCGATCCCAAGAAAAATTAAATTAAATGAATAAACTACAACCAACTATGGCATATCTCAAAATAAAATGCAATAAGAAAATTACATAATTAAAGACATAAAGCGAAAATAATTTGCTATCTAACAACACTCAAAGTCATAAAGCAAGTACATGCAGTCAATAAATAAAGGCACAGGTACGTGGAAACAATTAGCAATTAAGGCATAATGGATAAAGGCATGAATTTAACAAGTAAGGGAAAGTAACAATTAAAGCGTTTAACAAGTAATAACATGGATTAAATGAAGGCATGAAATAATGGAGGCAATAAATAAATATCTCTATTCGCATGCTTAATCCATGACTACGTATATACAGTCGTTACATTGCATAATCACCGTCTCCACACATAAATCAAGTGTCAAATAAGCCAATCAAGTCCTTATTTCTTTAAGTCAAGGTAAACCACGACACTTACCTCTTCCTGCAACCAAATAAATGCTCAACCACGACTTTTCCTTTTGCATTAGCCTCCAAACCAATCAAATAGAGCAAAATATATTTCAAATAATTCAAAATAAGCTTTAGAAACTACCCACGAGTAAAAAAGATTTACTCTTTAATTAAATTAGAAAAACTCAAAAAAAGTCAACCCCTGGCTTGCTTGGTCAAAACCCGAGATAGAGAACAAAACCCGATTACCCATTCACCCCCAAGCCCCTTTATGTTATTTCTTTCCAAATCCGACCTTAATTTGAGGTCTAAATCTCAATTTTAGAGAATAAATAAATTATACCAATAACCCCTAATTTCTACCACGAAAATTCATAGATTAAGGTCAAAAATCAATCGGTGATTATGGAAATGCATCAAAATTAGTTAAAATTTACTAATCAAAGAAGTTGGGATGAAAATCTCAGTAAAATCCTCTCCGTTCAAGCTCTAGCTTTCAAAAATGGTGTTAACTGAATAAATCCCGACTTTTAGCTCTTTTAATAACTGGCATTAGGTGTTCTTCACGTTAGTGAAGCACCTGATGTGTTTGCAAAGTGCACTTGCCCAATGGCCTTCGCGTTCGTGGAGTTTACACCGCGTTTGCGAAGGCTATTCCTTAGCCTGCCTTCGTATTCGCGTCCCCTGGTCCGTATTCGCGATCAAGACTCTTGCCATCCCCCCAGATTATCCGCAAAGCTTCACCTTCGCGAGTGACCTGCCGTGTTCGCGAAGGGTAGTCCCCCCAATACGTCGGGTTCATGACCTGCCTCCTAAATTCGTGAAGAGTAACCAGCCCCAGCCCAAAATTTTCCCTTCGAGATCATGAGAAGCCATTCGCCGATCGCGAAGCACTGCGCACCAGAAGAAAAGCCAGCAATTCTAAGTCCAGAAATGGTCCAAAACCAATATAAAACTCACCCGATGCCCTCGGGCTGCAAACCAAACATGCACACAAGTGTAATAACATCATATAAGCTTTCTCGCTACCTTGAATAGTCAAAGTAATATCAAATAATAATAATCGATAATCAAAACTCAAGATTTCAATATGAAAACTCATTTTTCATAGTCTTTCACATAATGCGCCGAAACACGCTCGGGTCACCCTGGACCTCCACCAAATAAGTGTACAAGTCAAAAAACATTATACGAACCTACCGGAATCGTCAAACCACTGATCCGAGGTTGTTTACTAAGAATGTTGACCACGGTCAACTCAAGTTGCTTTTAAAGCCAAGAAATTTATTTTCATTAAAATTTCACGTAAAAACTTTGCGAAAACAACTGGAACTACACACACAAGTCATATAACATCTAATGAAGCTACGAGAGGTCTTGGAAGACGGAACTAAGGGCTAATACTAAAAAAAACCTATCGGGTAGTCACAAAATCGAGCATATACGCAAGCCATAATACATCATATGAAGCTACTCAAGGTCTCAAATTGCCGAACGGAATGCTAAAGCTCAAAATGACCGATCGGTTGGTTACATTCTCCCCTACTTCAACATATATTCGTCCTCAAACGTGCCAAGAGTCATTCGAAAGTCATCAAATTGCTGTATAAGCTCATCATACACATATCCGTGGGTGATCTCACATCACGTCAATCCATGTAAGCCCATAACACAATCCTTACTGAAGATTGTTCCTTCAATCTTGGTCCATAAGCCCTTGAATCAAACTCCAACATCCGAAACTCCCTCTAAAATTTGTTTCTTGTATGTATTTATATATATGTGTGGATATATACACACATATATATATATATATATATATATAAATATATATATATATATATATATATATATATATATATATATATATATATATCCACACTGTATCAATACCGATATGTTGCATCAACCATAAATATACTCCCAAGATATAATCACACGATGTTCCGCATAACTGATGTACGCATAGCAATACCTTCTGACCATGTTAGCTGCTCGCTACCAAACTTGGTACTGGTAATATATCTCATATCAAATAAAACCTTTGTCCAAACCTTCACAATATTGCTAATGATGAAGGAAATATATAGAAACTCATAACCACCCATTAAATCAATGAGTCATGGAGTTCTCTCGCCCGACAAGAACCATTGCAAAACTTTGAGGTGACTAATGAAATTCTTCTTTCAAACATACCTTATCCAAATTTGATTGTACTTATTCAGGTCCAGTAACCTTATTTAACCCAATAGAAGCTGCTGGAGCAACATGACACACCAAATGCCACCTAGAACCATATACGACACAGTCTGTGCACCCAATAAGCAATAACTCGAATGACCAATAATGGGAAGAGAACAAATAAGAGAACTATCTAACAAGTCTGACATATGCAACCAAAAGTGTACAAGGCTATGAATCTTTCCCACAAGGGAGAAACAAACACACTGAATAAGCTCAAGGAATGTACCCAAACATAATTTTGTTTTAGCGTGCACCCCGATCCAACATTATACCAATCCATATGGGGATACCCATAAGCTAGAATTCTCATACTCACCAAATACATATATGTTAAAAACAAACACACAAAGTGCATAAACATAACCGTGGGGAGATGGATAGCATACTGCGCTACGAATAAGGCAAGAACAAGTATGGTGCAATAAGCAAATCAACTTCTTAAGAGACATCTCGCTCATCTATCGCCACAAAGTCTAGATAGGATATGCATGTGAATAAATAGGTTGTCTCACAACCTATCATAAAGAAGAGGGTAACACATGAAATAGATTAGGGCATGAGTAATCAGCCTCACAGGATGACACTATAGCAAAAGCTCACTGAGTAAGCAAATCTAATCCATTGTTGAATACATATTCTCATTGGCCTACCAATAGGCCCCAATGCGATTCAAATCATTCTAAAATAGGTAAACAATCTTTCAATTTCCACAGTGACACTTGTTGCACCCTATTTTGTACTAGTCGAAACAAGATTCAACATGTGATTTCTCTGTTGTTGATAAAATAGAGTAACCACCTAAGATATAAATGTATACTAGGGTACTTATTTAATTACTAAGTCATATTATTTATTGGTCTGATAACCGGGGAGATTATAGGTAAGTGTTCTTGTTCTTCTAAGGGGAAAGTGTTAGGCACCCCTTAAAATCAACCTAAGGTAGGAATCAATTATTTATACTACGCCTTAATTAGTATTCTTAAAAAAACGTGGCTTACCATATATTAGGACAAGATTCCTACAAAGGGAGGGTGTAGTTTAAAAAAGGGTATGAATTAAGAGGAAACTAATGTTAGTGTATATATACTTGAAAAGGTTTTGAAATGAGACATAAGGATGTTTATACTTAAATGAGCATGAAAAAAAGGGTACTAACTTGTTTTTTAAACATGGAGGTGTATATTACTCTAATGAGAAGGGATAACCCTACGATATATCTTGATTTGAGGACTTGAAGAAAGATCGTTTTTGTTGAAAATCCTTTTGGGCGATAGTACCTAATTTTTTGCAAAAATTTTTGATTTACCTCTTTGAATATAAAGCTTGCGATTCATATCTGATTTTTCTTTTGAAAGTGGGGCTGCTGATTTTTTGCTAAGTTTTGGGGTTTCAAGATCTTGTTAAGAAAAGTAGGTGACCGAAAACATAATATAAGCAATTATAATTCGCGAATGGGAGATTAGTTACTAACTAATTCTTTTAATCCTATTTTATTTAGGGCTTGCCTAAGTTTTATATGACATTAAGGTATAAAGTAAAGCATTCAATCCAATATATAAGTGTTGTATACATGTGAGATAGGAAAGTGACGAATGGCAGATGACGTGAGTACGAGTGAGTGAAATCGGAAAGAAACAAAGGGGAAAAATAGGGTTGAGTTTACTTGAGCATGAGGAGGTCGACCGTTGAAGCTTTTGGACCAGCTATTAAACCCTAATGTCCAGAGGTCACTGTATTTGACCCCTGGAAATTGAATACTCATGATGACACTGAGAAAGGCTCCATGAATGCTCCGATTTGATGACTCTTGAGAGAAATAAGATAATTTGAATGTTTTTCCTATTAAGATTAGGGTTTTTGTTTAGGGATTTTGTTATGTAACGATGGAGTCGGAATGTTCAGGCGGTATACGCGGTGTAGCTGGGACAGAAGGGATGATTTAGAGTGATTTCGAGTGACCTTGCACAAATTTGTGCAAGGTTTTGGAGACTGATTGCTGATGGAGATGAGAGGAAAGAGAGAGGAAAGGGAAAGAGAGGTGATTGTGTCAAAAAGAAAATGATTAGGGTTGCTGGGAGATGGGGGGACGTCTCTGAGTTAAAGTTAGGAGATTAAGTCTGGGCCATTGATCTTTTAGATTAATGGTCCTGATAATTTGGGATTAAGCGTTTTTTTGGGCGAAATTTGAGGATAGTTAGATTCATTGGTTACAACGGCCTAGATCAGCTCGCTAGCTTACTAAAACTAAAAGGGAAATGGAGATAAAATTCAAAGCCATTGATCTGTTAGATGAACGGCTCAGATCAGTTGCATTTCTTTTGTGAGGGGGTGTTTGGACTGTGTATTTCCAGATTAGGTTTGCACATTGGGCCAAAATGAAATTAAGAGATTGCCACTTTGTGTTTAGTTAAGAATTGCAATTGTAGCCGTTTGTCTTTTATTCCCTTTTTGAAATTAATTTGAATAAACTCAACAATTTCAAATAAAATGAATGTAAAATCATAATTATTACATATACTATTGATTATTTTAATTAATAATTTATAAATGCTACATTTTAGCATTAATTCCAGATTATTATCATAATAATATAATAAACTAGAATTTAAGGAGTAATTTATCAAATTAATTATAAGACCTATGTAATGTACATACAAAAGTTATTTTAATAATCTTAATATGGTAAATATATTTGTAATTACACAATATTAATACCGCGTGATTAATTTTAAAATTAATTCTTAATTAATTTATAAAAATAGGTATTTATTACTAGAAAATACTTTTAAAATATTTATTGTAAATTATTAAGTATAACTAAATTTATTTAAAAAGGGAGGGTCAAAATAGGCCGTCAACAGCTGCCCTTCTTTGACCGGAGACGATGAAAGAGTTTTCGGGCAAAGAAATTGAACAAAGCCAATTTTGTCCAAAGCCAATTTTGTCCCGACTTTAGGCATGCATTGTAGGAGTGGGATGAAGATTATGAGTTGCACGATTGAGTTAAGGAAGAATGTGGAAAGATTTTGGGAAGAATTTTGGAGATATTAAGGCTGAATTCTTGCTTTGAATTGCTTACATACCTTGGGCATAACAAGGATCAGGCCTCATGTAGTCTTAGAGTGAAGATTTTTTGAGGAAGCGATATTCGCCCAGCATCATATTATGACGATACAGCGAGACGGAGGATTGGGCACTCGTGATAGCTTGAATTTTTCTATTTGATTTGAAGGATTTGAAAATTTTGAGTTTCATTGGTCGTTTTGTGCTTGAACTTAGATCCTTGGCCCGCTAATGGGTTTGCCGTCCCTCGTAGCATTGTTGTCTAGTCTGCTGCTTAGAAAAGTTCCACGCTGCGGTGTTTGTTCCTGCAAAACAAATGAAATACAGGCATACCAATATATTGCAATGTAGAATATACTAAGATGTGATGTAAATGATGCAGGAATGATGATGCCTAGTTGCCAGCGAGCCGTTATTTAGGATCGGGATGATGGGATACTTGATTTTGACTTAATTTGTTAGCCGAGCTGTGGACCGTTCTGCAGCTGTGGGAGCATTTGAAAACTGTCTCCGCTTGTGCGGAGAGCTTGATTTGTAGAGTGCATCTCCGCTTGTTGGAAGAGATTTGCACAGAGAAATGTCTCCGCTTATTGGGAGAGCTTAATTTGTAAAGTGCGTTTTCGCCAGTTGGGAGAGCTTTGCACTGAAATGTGAAGTAATCTCCACTTGGGAGTGATTGACTAAATCATAATTATGCCTGAAGCTACACGAGAAAATGCCAAAACATTCAAAGTAATAACAAAGGAAATAAAAGCATGCCCAAGAGATACTATTGACTGCGAAGCTAAGTTCGATTATCAATTGGCTGAACGTTAGTGACGAGGTTTGCAGCTGTCTATTCTGGTATCCGTTGCGATGGTATTGGTGATGTAGATTCTTCTGTTGGCGAGATGAACATTTTGCAATATAGTCTGCTCCGATTGGCGGTGCCGACGTTTGATTTTTACAGGGCGCTCTGACTGATTGAGCTGACGGTTTGCTATGTGCAGGACTTCAATTGATAAAGATGATGACTCGTTTGTACAGAGAGTTCCGATTAGTTTAGTAGGAGATTTTCTATGTACAGGCATTTTTTTTTCGTATCAGCGGTCTGACTCCGAGGTACCTGCAAAGGATTCAAAGATTAACCCAAGCTGTACCAGAAAAAATTCAAGTGAAGGAGAAAAAGAAAGATAATCTTAGGCGAGTGGAGGATCCGTGATTTGCCCTAGTGTGGTGTTAACGCTTCCTTACTCCCTTTTGACACTGAAGTCAAAGAAAAATTCTTAGTGGGGGCAGGAAATTTAATTTGCGTTGACCACATTGTTGGTTTGCCTCGGCCATTGACATAGTTGTGCCGCAAAATTTGGTAGGTGGAACAAATTACTATATTTTTGGAAAGCACTTTTAAAATACTTTTTTCCAAGGCAAATGCCGTCGTTCCAGATTATGACATATTACGAAAGGTTCTCCACACTCGAGCGTATCTTCTTGAAAACTTTGTCTTGTTGATGTCGATCTTCTATGACGCTTCTGACAATGCGACTGCATCCTAATTCAAAGTAATGCAGTACAAAGGTTTTCCTAAGGTTATGAGCGAACACTTTTTGGTTGCCTACGTATCCAAAACGGAATCAGGTTTGTACATAGTTTGTGGGTTATGGTAAATATGATGAAAATGATCGAGCCAGACTCAGGATACCAATATGTCACGACCCAAAATCCCAACCATGATCGTGATGGCGCCTCTCATGAAGACAAAGCCAGCCAACTCAAACTAAGCTTCATTCAAACAGTTAAACAATACGAAAATAATATAAGTACGGTTTAATAACAGTAATTTGCGGAAAAATATAGCGAACCATCCTGACTACAGCCCGAACGGGGGTGTCACAAATTCATAAGCAACTAATGAAAATCCTAATAATAAGATAACTATTACAATATCTTTGGCACAATTGTCTAAAAATAATGGAAACAACAAGGTAAAAGAGATACGGGCGGCGGACGTCAACAACTACCTTGTAGTCTCTGAATCACCGCCCTGACAGTAGTAGTCAATACCTCAGAGCGGAATCAATAACGCCTGAATCTGCACACATGGTGCAGGGAGTAATGTGAGTACTTCCAACTCAGTGAGTAATAATTACAAATAACAACTGAGAGTAAGGAAACACACAAGGCATACAACAATCCATAATGAAACAATAAAACATGTAAATAATCGAATCAATAACATGAATTAAAAGAAAATATCATGACTGGCCAAGTCATATCTCGTAACGGCGTATCACCCGTTGCCATGGGTACCCGGCAGTTACTGTGAGGGGTGCAGTAGCGCAATATCTCGTGACGGCGTGTCACCCGATCCAATTTATCATATTTCGTGGCGGCGTGCCACCCGATCCCATTTACATTATTTGAAAAGTTATTCAAATTTCAAAACTGAGTTTAAGAAATGAATCAAATCAGTTAGAAAACAGTGATAAATTACCCCTGAAGGGTTCACATAACCGGCACGAAGCCCAAATATACTCCTGAAGGGTTCACATAACCGGCAAGAAGCCCAAATAATACCCCTGAAGGGTTTACATAACCAGCAAGAAGCCCGAATATGGCAATCAGCCCAAACCATGATGATAACACGTAAGTTTCAATCAGTTGCATAGTAAAATCATCAATCGGGTCGGACCAAGTCACCATCCCCAGTAGTAAACGACCCCACGCTCATCATCGAGTGCGTGCCTCACCTCAATATAGCACTACGATGTGCAATCCGGGGTTTCAAACCCTCAGAACATCATTTAAGATCATTACTCACCTTGAACCGGCTAAATCCCTAGCCCGCGACGCCTTTGCCCCTCGAATTGGCCTCCACACGCGTCGAATCTACCCAAAATCAGAACTAATATGTCACAATATACTGAGGGACAAAGCCCATGCGAAACAATCGAAAAATACCAAGAAATTACGAAATTAGCAAAACTCGAGCCCCGGGCCCACTTCTCGAAGTTCAAAAATTTTCAGATCAACGGGTTCCTTATCTCCCAACGAGTTCAACCGTACAAAAATTATCGAATTCTGATATCGGATTGGCTTTCAAATCTTAAATTTTCGTTTTTGTAAGATTTGGTAAAAATCTGATTTTTCTTCCATAAATTCATAGATTCATGATGTAAATGAGTATGGAATCATGATCTATACAGGATTTATAATAAAGAATACTTACCTCATTCAACTTTGTGGAAACCCCTCTAAAAATCGCCCAAACCGAGCTCCCCCAACTCTATTTTTGTCAAAAAGGGCCAAAAACCCCGTTTTATAGTGTTTCAGCATTTCGGGCGCCACAGGTGGCGCCGGGCGCTGCCTGTGGCGCTGGTTCCGGTAGCCACAAAAATAGATATAACTTTCTCATACGATGTCCGAATTGGACGATTCTTTTCGCTATGACTCCAAAATTTCGATACGGATCTAATGCTTCAATTAAAACTGAATTTGGAGTCCATTTGCATAATATGATACCACTTATTCTTGAAGAAACGACATCAAAACATTCTTGAAATGCCCAAGTTAAATTCCATCAACCATCCAAAATCCATTCGAGGTCCTCGGGACTTCAACCAAATATATCAACAAATCTTAAAACATATTATGAACTTAGTCGAGGCCTCAAATCATATCAAACAATGCTAAAGACACGAATCATACCCCAATTCAAGCCTAATGAAACTAATAAATTTCAACTTCTACATTTAATACCGAAACCTATCAAATCAAGTACGATTGTCCTCAAATTTTGCACACAAGTCGTAAATAACATAACGGACCTATGAAATTTTTCAAAACTGGATTTCGACTCCGATATCAAAAAGTCAACTCATCGGTCAAACTTTCCAAAAATCTTCTATTTTCCAACATTCGCCAAAATGCGTTGAATTGTCCTACGGACTTCCAATTTCAAATTAGGACATACNAAACCATGATGATAACACGTAAGTTTCAATCAGTTGCATAGTAAAATCATCAATCGGGTCGGACCAAGTCACCATCCCCAGTAGTAAACGACCCCACGCTCATCATCGAGTGCGTGCCTCACCTCAATATAGCACTACGATGTGCAATCCGGGGTTTCAAACCCTCAGAACATCATTTAAGATCATTACTCACCTCAATCCGGCTAAATCCTTAGCCCACGACGCCTTTGCCCTTTGAATTGGCCTTCACGTGCGTCGAATCTATGAAAATTCAGAACAATTACGTCACAATATGTTGAGGGAACAAAGCCCAAGCGAAAACGACCAAAAATACTCAAAAATCCCGAAATTAGAAAAACCCGAGCCCCGGGCCCACTTCTCGAAATTCAGTAATTTTCACCTCAACGGGTTCCTTACCTCATCACGAGTTCAACCATACAAGATTTATTAAATTCCTGACATCGGCTCGACCTCTAAGTCTCAAAATCCAAGCTTAGGGTCTTTCAACATTTTCCCAACTTAAATCACCAGTAAAAATGCTAAGAACAGCTATAATCTTAGGTAACTCTTTTGAAATTGAGTTAGGAATACCTACCCCGATATTTCCCTTGAAATCTTCCAAAAATCCTTCAGATTTCGCTTCAATCCGAGTTCCCTAGATCTAACCACGTTCAAGATGGTCAAAGCTCCCTTCTTTAAGAGCCTGTTCAAGAAATTCTCCCTTTGGATATAGTTTTGAGGTTGATTTGTTGTGATTCTATGGTGTTTGGAGGTGTTTCTCTTCGTGCGTAACGGAAATGGGTTTTGCATGGCAAAATGGGCACTTAGGTCTATTTATGGAGTGGTCCAAAAAATCGAGCTAAAACACCCTTGCCCGACCAAATGTGCGATCGCATACCTGTCGCATAACAGGTATGCGGTTCGCATATTTGACGTAGCCATCGCGAAGATGGCCCTAGCCTTCACCACGAATTCAACACAAAGTGTGGTTTCGTATTTCATGTTTTGAGATCGCATTCTCGTCGCATTCCTGACGTAGATTTTTGTCCAAGTTTCTGTCTCAGTATGCGACCTCCACTGTCAAACATGCGGTTCGCATTTCAGGTTTAGGGTTCAAATTCTGGCCGCATTTTGGTCGCGAAACTTGCCTAGATTTCTGCTTGTTTTTGTGACATCACTGTGAGATATGCAGTCCGCAATTGAGTTCTGCGGTCCGCATTCTCACCTGGTTTTTCTGCAACTTTTGCTTTTCCACCGATGGTTTAATCCGTTTAACCATCCAAAACTCAGCTGAGGCCTCTGGAACCTCAACCAAACACGCCAACACATCCCATAACATTATTCAAACTTGTTCCAACCATCGGAACGCCCAAAACCACCTCTCAACACCAAATTCGCGTTGAATTCAAGCCTAAGGATTTCAAAATCTTCTAAATCGCTCTTTTGATCTAAACCCAACCAAACCACTTCCGAATGACCTAAAATTTTACATGCACATCCTAATTCACATATTGAAACTACAGCAACTTTCGGAATTCCATTTCGACTCTCGGATCAAAATCTCTCCTATCAACCGGAAATCGCCAAAATTCCAACTTCGCCAATTCAAGCCTAATTCCACACCGGACCTTTAAAATCAATTTTGATTGCACTCCTAAGTCATAAATCACTTCCCGAAGCTAACCGAACCATCGATATTCACATCCGAACCCTCTAACTCATAAGTCAACATCCGGTTGACTTTTCCAACTTAAACCTTCTTAAAAAGAGACTAAGGGTCTCATTTCTTACCCAATTCACTCCGAACACAAACCATTCAACGTGATTACAAAAAATACGGATAACGAAGCGTAAATGAAGTAGGAATGGAAAGACGGAGTGGTAATCCATGAGACGACTGGCCGGGTCGTCACATTCTCCCCCTCTTAAACAAACGTTCGTCCTCGAACGAGTCAAGAAACATACCTGAAGTTTCAAATAGGTGACGGTATCTGCTCCGCATCTCCCGCTCGATTTCCCAGGCAGCCTCCTCCACGGACCGACCTCTCCATTGAACTTTCACTGAAGCTATCTCCTTGGACCTCAACTTCTGAACTTGACGATCCAAAATCACCATTGGCTCCACCTCATAGGTCAAATTATCATCTAACTGAATCGTGCTGAAGTCCAAAATATGAGACGGGTCTCCAATATACTTCCGAAGCATCGAAACATGAAATACTGGGTGCACACTCGACAGACTGGGTGGAAAGGAAAGCTCATAAGCCACCTCCCCGACTCTTCGAAGCACCTCAAACGGCCCAATGAACCGAGGACTCAGTTTCCCCTTCTTCCCGAATCTCATAACAACTTTCATGGGCGAAACCTTCAGCAAGACCTTCTCGCCAACCATGTAGGACACATCTCGAATCTTCCTATCGGCATAACTCTTTTGCCTCAATTGTGCTGTACGGAGCCTCTCCTGGATTGTTTTCACCTTCTCTAAAGCATCTGAAATCAATAGCGCATGTCCATAGCATGTCCTCCAATATCTGGATGGTACGCTCGGACTGCCTATCCGTTTGAGGATGAAATGCTGTGCCTAATTCCACCTGAGTACCCAACTCCCTCTGCACGGCTTTCCAGAATTACGAAGTGAACTGAGTACCTCTATCTGAAATGATAGAAACTGGAACACCATGCAACCGGACAATCTCTCGGATATAAATCCTTGCCAACCATTCTGAAGAATAGGTAGTACACACAAGAATGAAGTGCGCGGACTTGTTCAGCCGATCCACAATCACCCAAATAGCATCGAACTTCTTCAAAATCCGTGGGATTCCAATGACAAAGTCCATAGTGATCCGTTGCCACTTCCACTCGGGAATAGCTATCTGCTGAAGCAAACCACCTGGCCTTTGATGTTCATATTTTACTTGTTGAAAGTTGAGACACCGAGCTACGAATCCCACAATATCCTTCTTCATCCTTCTCCACCAATAATGTTGCTTCAAATCCTGGTACATCTTTGCGGCACCCGGATGAATGGAATACCGTGAGCTATGGGCCTCCTCCAGAATCAACTCTCGGAGCCCATCCACATTGGGTACAAAAATCCGGCCCTGCATTCTCAACACTCCATCGTCGCCGATGGTCACATCTTTAGCATCATTATGTTGAACTCTGTCCTTAAGAACAAGCAAATGCGGATCGTCATACTGACGCTCTCTGATGCGAACGTATAACGAAGACCACGACACCACGCAAGACAACACCCGTTTGGATTCCGATAAGTCTAATCTCACAAACCTATTGGCCATGGTCTGGACATCGACTGTGAGAGGTCTCTCTCCAACTGGAATGTATGCCAAACTCCCCATACTCACTGCCTTTCGGCTTAAAGCATCGGCCACCACATTGGCCTTTCCCGGATGGTATAGTATAGTAATATCGTAATCCTTGAGCAATTCTAACCATCTCCGCTGCCTCAGATTAAGAACTTTTTGCTTGAACAAGTGTTGTAGGCTACGATGATCAGTGAACACTTCACAGGATACACCGCACAAGTAGTGCCTCAAAAATTTCAATGCATGTACTATGGCAGCAAGCTCCAAATCATGCACGGGGTAGTTTTTCTCACGAGGCTTCAACTGACGAGAAGCATAAGCGATAACTCTACTCTCCTACATTAGTACACAACTGATCCCAACTCTCGAGGCATCATAATATATGGTATACGAACATGAGGCTGATGGTAGAACCAACACCGGAGCTGTGGTCAAGGCTGTCTTGAGCTTTTGATAGCTCTTCTCACACTTGTCCGACCATACGAATGGAACACCCTTCTGGGTCAATTTGGTCAAGGGCGACGCAATGGATGAGAAACCCTGAATAAAGTGACGATAGTAGCCTGCAAACCCAAGAAAGCTAGGGATCTCTGTGACCGAGGACGGTCTAGGCCAACTCTGGACTGCCTCTATCTTCTTTGGGTCAACCTGTATACCCTCGCTGGATACCACGTGCCCCAAGAAAGCCACTGAATTGAGCCAAAACTCGCACTTAGATAATTTTGCATAAAGCTTATCCTCCCTCAATCTCTATAATACAAATCACAAATGTTCTGCGTGCTCTTCCTGATTACGCGAGTACACCAGAATATCATCAATGAATACCACCACGAACGAATCCAGATAAGGCCGAAATACATTGTTCATTAACTGCATGAACGATGCCGGGGCATTGGTTAGCCCGAAAGACATAACAAGAAACTCATAGTGGCCATATCTAGTCCGGAAAGCAGTTTTAAGAATATCTGCATCCCTGATCCTTAACTGGTGATATCCTGGATGGAGATCAATCTTAGAGAACACTCGTGCTCCTTGAAGCTGGTCAAATAAATTATCGATGCGAGGCAAAGGATATTTGTTCTTGATTGTTACCTTGTTCAATTGCCTATAATCGATGCACATTCTCATCGTGCCATCTTTCTTTTTCACAAATAAAACCGGTGCACCCCAAGGTGACATACTAGGCCGAATGAACCCCTTATCTAGGAGTTCCTGAAGTTGCTCTTTCAACTCCTTCAACTCTGCTGGTGCCATACGATACGGTGGAATAGAGATGGGCTGAGTGCCCGGCACCAGGTCAATGCCAAAATCAATATCCCTGTCCGGTGGCATGCCCGGCAGGTCCGCAGGAAATACATCAGGAAAATCTCGCACAACTAGAACAGAATCGATGCTTGGAGTCTCAGCTCCAACATCCATCGCAAACGCTAGGTATGCAAGGCAACCCTTCCCAACCATACGCTGGGATTTCAAGTATGATGTCACCCTACTAGGAATATAATCGGTCACGCCACGCCACTCGATCCGCGGCACACCCGGGATAACCAAGGTAAATGTCTTGGCATGACAGTCTAAAATAGCACGACATGGAGATAGTCATTCCATGCCTAAAATGACATCAAACTCTACCATGCTTAGTAGCAATAGGTCCACTCGGGTCTCCAAACCCCCAATAGTTACTACACATGACCGGTACACACGGTCCACAACAACAGTAATGCCCACTGAGATAGACACATAAACAGGTAAAGCAAGAAACTCCCGGGGCATACCCAAATATTGAGCAAAATATGAGGACACATATGAATAAGTGGAACCGGGATCAAATAATACAGAGGCATCTTTGTGGCAGACTGAAACAATACCTGTAATAACGGCATCTGAAGCACTAGCATCCGTCCTGCCCGAAATAGCATAGAATCGGGCCTGGCCACCACCTGCTCGACCTCCCCCTCTTGGGCGGCCTCTGGCTGCCTGGCCTCCACCCCTAACTGGCTGGGCGCGGGTGGTGAGGTAACTGGATCAGCATTCGAGGGTTGACTCCTCTGTTGGGACGATCTAGCACCACTATTAGGACAATACCTCCGCATGTGGCACATCTCGCCACACTCATAACAGTTCACTGGTGCACTAGCAAATGCAATCAGCCTAGAAGGACCCTAGGCTGACGGAACATGAGCTGGGAGGGTGCTGATTGATGGCTGGCCCTGCTGTAATCCATGATAACCACGACCTGCAGATGCCCCACTATACCCTGGGCGGACTGGCTGAGCAGGCTTGAAGGAACGACCTCTACCTTGCTGAAACTGGCCTCTCGAAGGAGTACCACTGTAATTACCCGATCCTCAAGGCCTCTTAGCCTCCCTTTCCCCTCGCTCCTGACAGCGAACCATCTCAATCTCGTGAGCTATATCGACCACTTTCTCGAAAGTAGCGCCCAATACTCTCTCCTTGGTCATAAGAATACGGAGATTATAGTTAAGGCCATCCACAAACCTCCTGATCCTTTCACGATCAGTCGGAACCATCCAGACAGCATGTCGAGCCAACTCATAAAATTTTGACTCATATTGCGACACAGTCATATCCCCCTGTAGCAGCCATTCAAACTGTCTACGCAGCTCCTCTATGCGAGAGTGCGGCACATACTTCTCCAAGTAAAGAGCGGAGAACTGCTGCCAAGTAAGGGTGCTGCATCAACCGGCCTACGCCTCTCATACGCCTCCCACCAATTAAAGGCAGCTCCCGTAAACTGAAATGTGGTAAATGCCACACCACTAGACTCAAGAATCCCGGCTGTCCGGAGCATTCGCTGACACTTGTCAAGAAAACCCTGGGCATCCTCGCCCTCAGCACCACTTAATGACGGAGGCTGGAGACTGCCAAACCTCTCAAGGCGACGCTGCTCATCATCTGGCATAACTGGCACTACGAATTCCTAAGCCAGTGCAACTGGCTGGGATGGAGGTGCCCCCAGCATCTGAAGTCCCTACACTACCTGCTCAGGTGTACGGGCAACTGGAGTCTGACTGCCTCCCCCGGCCTGTGAAGTAGTTGCCGTTGTGTTGGCTGAAACTGCCTGACCCAGGCCAGTGAAAACGGTTAAGATCTGGGCCAAGGCCTCCTGAATACCTGGAATCACCATTGGCTCAGCTGGTGCTGTTGGAGCCTGTTCCTGAGCTGGGGCAACTGGGGGATCAGCAGATACCGCCCTTGCCGCTCTGCCTCTACCACGACCACGACCGCGTCCAAGGCCTCCGGTGGCCTCAGTGGTTGGCACTGGTAGTCGTCTATTTCGTCTGGTAGTTCGCGGTCTCACCATCTGTGAGAGAACAGGATAGCAGAAGTTTAGTGCCCGGATCAACAAGTTCGCATGATAAGAATTTCAAGAATATGGAATTTTCCTAAAAAGGTTCTGCAGCCTCTTGAAGATAAGTGCAGACGTCTCCGTACAGATCCGCAAGACTCTACTAAACCCGCTCATGACTCGTGAGACCTATGTAACCTAGGCTCTGAAACCAAGCTGTCACGACCCAAAATCCCAACCATGATCGTGATGGCGCCTCTCATGAAGACAAGGCCAGCCAATTCAAACTAAGCTTCATTCAAACAGTTAAACAATACGAAAATAATATAAGTACGATTTAATAACAGTAATTTGCGGAAAAATATAGTGAACCATCCCAACTACAGCCCAAACTGGGGTGTCACAAAGTCATGAGCAACTAATGAAAATCCTAATAATAAGATTACTATTACAATATCTTTGGCACAATTGTCTGAAACTAGTGGAAACAACAAGGTGAAAGAGATACGGGGCTGAGGACGTCAACAGCTACCTCGTAGTCTCAGAATCACCGCCCTGGCAGTAGTAGTCAATACCTCGGAGCGGAATCAATAACGCCTGAATCTGCACACATGGTGCAGGGAGTAATGTAAGTACTTCCAACTCAGTGAGTAATAATTATAAATAACAACTGAGAGTAAGGAAACACATAAGGAATACAACAATCCATAATGAAATAGTAAAACATATAAATAATCGAGTCAATAACATGAAGTAAAAGAAAATATCATGACTGGCCAAGTCATATCTCGTGACGGCGTGTCACCCGTTCCCATGGGTACCCGGCGCTTATTGTGGGGGGTGCAGTAGCGTAATATGTGGTGACGACGTGTCACCCGATCCAATATATAACATTCCGTGGCAGCTTGCCACCCGATCCCATTTACATTATTTGAAAAGTCATTCAAATTTCAAAACTGAGTTTAAGGAATGAATCAAATCAGCTGAAGGGTTCACATAACCGGCACGATGCCCAAATAATACACCTGAAGGGTTCACATAACCGGCAAGAAGCCCAAATAATACCCCTGAAGGGTTTACATAACCGGCAAGATGCCCGAATATGGCAATCAACCCAAACAATGATGATAACACGTAAGTTTCAATCAATTGCATAGTAAAATCATCAATCGGGATGGACCAAGTCACAATCCCAAGTAGTAAACGACCTCACACTCATCATCGAGCGCGTGCCTCACCTCAATATAACACTACGATGTGCAATCCGGGGTTTCAAACCCTCAGAACATCATTTAAGATCATTACTCACCTCAATCCGGCTAAATCCTTAGCCCACGACGCCTTTTCCCTTTGAATTGGCCTCCGCGTGCGTCGAATCTATCAAAATTTAGAACAATTACGTCACAATTTTTTGAGGGAACAAAGCCTAAGTGAAAACGACCAAAAATACTCATAATCCCGAAATTAGCAAAACCCGAGCCCCGGGCCCACTTCTCGAAATTCAGTAATTTTCACCTCAACGGGTTCCTTACCTCATCACGAGTTCAACCATACAAGATTTATTAAATTCCTGACATCGGCTCGACCTCTAAGTCTCAAAATCCAAGCTTAGGTTCTTCAAAAATTTTCCCAACTTAAATCACTAGTAAAAATGCTAAGAACAGCTATAATCTTAGGTAACTCTTTCAAAATTGAGTTAGGAATACCTACCCTGATGTTTCCCTTGAAATCTTCCAAAAATCCTTCAAGATTTCACTTAAATCCGAGTTCCCTAGCTCCAACCATGTTCAAGATGGTCAAAGCTCCCTTCTTTAAGAGCCTGTTCAAGAAATTCTCCCTTTGGATATAGTTTTGAGGTTGATTTGTTATGATTCTATGGTGTTTGGAGGTGTTTCTCCTCGTGGGTAACGGAAATGGGTTTTGCATGGCAAAATGGGCACTGAGTTCTATTTATAGAGTGGTCTAAAAAATCAAGCTAAAACACCCTTGCCCTACCAAATGTGCGATCGCATACCTGTTGCATAACAGGTATGCGGTTCGCATATTTGACGTAGCCATCGCGACGATGGCCCTAGCCTTCACCACGAATTCAACGCAAAGCGTGGTTTGCGGTTCGCATTTCATGTTTTGCGATCGCATTCTCGTCGCATTCCTGACGTAGATTTTTGTCCAAGTTTCTGTCTCAGTATGCGACCTCTACTGTCAAATATGCTGTTCGCATTTCAGGTTTGGGGTTCAAATTCTGGCCGCATTTTGGTCGCAAATCTTGCCCAGATTTCTGCTTGTTTTTGCGACGTCACTGTGAGATATGCGGTCCGCAATTGAGATTTGCGGTCCGCAATTGAGTTTTGCGGTCCGCATTCTCACCTGGTTTTTCTGTAACTTTTGCTTTTCCAACGATGGTTTAATCCGTTTAATCATCCAAAACTCACCTGAGGCCTCTGGAACCTCAACCAAACACGCCAACACATCCCATAATATTATTCAAACTTGTTCCAACCATCGGAACGCCCAAAACCACCTCTCAACACCAAATTCGCGTTGAATTCAAGCCTAAGGATTTCAAAAACTTCTAAATCGCTCTTTTGATCTAAACCCAACCAAACCACTTCCGAATAACCTGAAATTTTTCACGCACATCCTAATTCACATATCGAAACTACAGGAACTTTCGAAATTCCATTCCGACTCTCGGATCAAAATCTCGCCTATCAACCGGAAATCGCCAAAATTCCAACTTCGCCAATTCAAGCCTAATACCACACCGGACCTTCAAAATCAATTCCGATCGCACTCCTAAGTCATAAATCACTTTTTGAAGCTAACCGAACCATCGGTATTCACATCCGAACCCTCTAACTCGTAAGTCAACATCCGGTTGACTTTTCCAACTTAAACCTTCTTAAAAAGAGACTAAGGGTCTCATTTCTTACCCAATTCACTCCGAACGCAAACCATTCAACATGATTACACAAAACACGGATAACAAAGCGTAAATGAAGTAGTAATGGAAAAGACGGAGTGGTAATCCACGAGACGACTGGCCGGGTAGTCACACTACGTATCCATATGGAATTAAGTCAAGACATAATACGATTATAAAAAATGCAAGAATGATGAGTTTAACAAGATAGATGGCCGAGTCTGACTTAGACAACCTGCGTATCCTAATGAAATTAGGCCAGAATGTAGTTCAATTACAAAAGATGATTTAATCCGATGAGGATTGCCTATGTATTCCTTTCTAAAAAAATCAAGTCCGCGTAGTTCCCGAGCAATATACAAAAGTGATACTTGGTTTTCTGTTACAAAAGAGAAAGGGGGGGGGGGGG
>MCJB01008047.1:10594-33795 GCA_002018475.1 Nicotiana obtusifolia | reverse complement strand
GGGGGGGGGGGGGGAGAAACCGAACCCTATATGGGTTTCCTACATATCCCTCCATAGGAAGTCAGGTTAAACGTAGTTCTGTTATAGCAAAACCTAACTCTATTTGTCTTCAAACATAGTATCTCTTGATTGAGTCTGTGTTAATGGGCTTCGTGTTGATTCTTCCATCCATTTCTGCCAAGATTAGAGCTCCCACCCGATAGTGCTCGGTGAACCACGTAAGGACCTTGCTAGTTTGGTGCGAACTTTCCTTAGGCTTCTTCTTGGTGGGGAAAGATCTTTTTCAAGACCAACTGCCCCGATGCGAACTGGAGAGTCTTCAATCTTTTGTTAAATGCACTGGCCATCCTGTTATGATATAGCTGACTGTGACATACTTCATCCATTCTTTTGTTGTGAAGGAGCATGAGTTGCTCTTGTTTGACCCGTATCCACTATGCGTCATCCAATTTTGCCTCTGGAATGGCCTTTATAGATGGTATTTCATCATCTACGGGTATAACGGCTTCAGTGCTATATACCAACATGTACGGCGTTGCCCCAATGGATGTTCTCATGGTAGTCTGGTAACCTAGTAAGGCGAAACATAGTTATCGTGCCATTGCGTGTGATTGTCCACTATCTTTCATAGAATTCTCTTGATATTCTTGTTGGCTGCCTCGACTGCCCCATTCAATTGTGGCTTGTAGGTTGTGGAATTACGGTGGACGATTATGAACTTCTCACAAATTTCTTTCATGAGATCACTGTTGAAGTTAGTAGCATTATCAGTGATGATGGATTTCAGTATTCCAAACCATCAGACGATGTTGTTCCAGACGAAATCTGCCACTACCTTCTCTGTGATGGGCTTGTAAGTAGACGGTTTGACCCATATAGTGAAATAGTCGACATATACCAAGATGAAACGATGCCCGTTTGATGCGAAAAGTTCTATAGGTCCAATTATGTCCATGTCCCAGCGGCAAACTGCCAGGATGAACCCATTACGTTTAACTCATTTGGCGGAACCTAGATGAAATCCCTGTGAATCTGCCACAGGTGACACTTCTGTATGTACTGGATACTGTCTCTTTCCATAGTTATCCCAAAGTATACCACTCTCAAGATCTTCTAAGCCAAAGTGAATCCATTCATGTGGGGTCCGCACATTCCTGCTTGTATTTCCATTAGTCTGGTTGCCTCAGCAGCATCGACACACCTCAACAAACCTAAATCTGGGGTCCTCCTGTACAGGACTTCCCCGCTGAGGAAAAAATGGTTTGCCAGCCTCCAGAGGGCTCGCTTTTGACCATTAGTAGCATTCTCCGGGTACTCTCTGGTTGTAAGGAATTTCTTGATGTCATGATACTTTAGTTTACCATCTAGTTCTTCATCTACAAGGAAGCAATAGGCATGTTGATCCCTGATCTCTACCTCGATAAGGTTGATGTAGTCCTTGTCTAGACGTTGTATCATAGATAATAGGGTTGCAAGGGCGTCGGTGAACTCGTTCCGAATCCTAGGGACGTGATTGAACTCAATCTTTGTGAACTTCTTGCATAACGCCTTCACGCAGTGCAGGTATAGGAGTATCTTGACATTCTTGGTGGACCATTCTCCTTGGATTTGGTTTATCAATGATTGGAATCCCCTATGACCAAGAGTTCTTTGACATTCACGTCGACTGCCATTCTGATCCCAAGGATGCACGCTTAGTATTCAGCCATATTATTTGTACAAGGGAATCTTATCTTTGCCGATGCTGGATAGTGCTATCCAGATTTCGAAATCAGGACTACCCGATTCCCTTAATGTTTGCTGCTCCATCGAAAAACATTCTCCATCTAGGGTGGGATTCTACAATTTCTTCTCTAGCAAATAAGACTTCTTCATCAGGAAAATACGTGGCAAGCGGCTCGTAATCTCCATCCACTAGATTCTATGCGAGGTGGTCGGCTAAAGCTTGCCCTTTGATAGCCTTATGAGTTATGTACACAATATCAAATTCACTAAGGATAATTTGCCATTTAGCCAACTTTATGGTAGGCATCGACTTTTGGAATATGTACTTGAGTGGATCGAGCCGCAATATTTGATGCGTAGTATATGCCGACATATAATGCCTTTGTTTCTGGCCAATCCAAGTCAGAGCACAACAAGTGCGTGTTATCAAATACTTGGCCTCGCATGGCGTGGACTTCTTTCTTAAGTAGTAGACGGCCTGCTTCTTTCTCCCAGTTTCGTCATGTTGTCCCAACACACAGTCGAAGGTGTTATCCAAGACTGACAAATATAGTAACAATGGCTTCCCGGTTTTGGGGGGAACCAACACTAGTGGATTTGACAGATACTCCTTGATTCTATCGAAGGCTTTCTGGCACTCTTCTATCCATTTTGTGGCACCATCCTTCTTAAGCAACTTGAAAATAGATTCAAAGATTTCCGTGGACTAGGCTATGAAGCGACTGATGTAATTCAATCTACCCGAGAAACTCATCACATCTTTCCTGCTCTTCAGTGGTGGTAACTCGTGAATGGCCTTGATTTTTGATGGGTCCAGTTCTATCCCCTTCCTACTTACAATGAAGCGCAACAGTTTCCCAGCAGGGACTCTGAATGCGAATTTGCCGAGTTCAATTTCAAACTGCACCTTGGCAGGCGTTCGAAAAATTTTCTCAAATCGTCCAAGTGCTCCGAACTCTTTCGAGACTTTATGATGACATCATCCGCATATACTTCAATCCCCTTAAGAATCATGTCATGAAAAAGGGTCGTCATGGCCCTCATGTAGGTGGCGCCGACGTTCTTGAGACCGAACGACATGACTCTATAGCAATAAACTCCCCAAGGTATGGTGAAGGCCGTCTTCTCTGCATCTTCCTCATGCATCAAAATTTGGTGATATCCAGCGAAACAACCCACAAATGACTGTAGTTCATGCTTCGTGCAGTTGTCAATGAGGATGTGGATATTTGGTAGAGGGAAATCGTCCTTTGGACTGATATTGTTAAGATCTCGGTAATCCATGGATATTCTGATTTTTCAGTCTTTCTTGGGTACTGGGACAATATATGCAAACCAGCTGGGATAATTTGTGACCCTTACCACATTTGATTCTATCTGCTTGGTCACTTCTTCCTTTATCCTCAAACTTAAATCAAGCTTTAATTTTCTGGGTTTCTGTTTGACTGGCGGTCTGGTAGGATCAGTGGGTAGTCGATGCGAGACGATATCATTGCTTAATCTCGGCATGTCATCATATGACCATGTGAACACATCTATGTACTGTCGAAGGAGCTCAGCTAGTTTTTCCTTCTACTCGGCTTCTAAGTGAATGCTGATTATGGTTTCCTTCACATCTTCTTCACTTTCGAGGTTGATCACTTCCCTTTCTCGAGGTTGGGATTTTTTTTTACTTTCCAGTTGTTCGTTCTTCGGGGGACATTGTCTAGCATCACACTCTTGTCATACTTTTCATAATCTGGGTCGTTGTGCTCGATGGTTTCGTTACATGTCATAATCGCGGAATGCGGGTTTTTCGCATTTTCATTACTGAAAAGAAAAGCTAGGTATAAATAACGCGGTAAATAAAGTTGCAATATTTGAGAAAATGATTTTTTTATTTCAACAAAATAGGAACATCTTAAGCATACAAAAGTGGAAAATGACAAAAAGCAAGTGGCAAATGACAAAAAGCTACAGACACGGTGCAACCTCATTTGACCGTGTGCTTTTTTAGAAAAATCTTTTACAGTTCCATATTACCATGACTCCTAGCGAACCAAAGATGGACTGCGGTCCAATTTCACAGCTTTTTCCCTAGTTCGACATCCCAGATAGTCAGTGTCTTGATATCAGTCCCTTCACAGCATTCTTCAATCATAGGCATGAACAACTTTCCCATCCCGTCGATAATATCATCTTCTGGTACTTAACTCAGTCCTGAACTTGAAACATGCTCTGCCACAAAAACCTTTTTCTGGAAGCTAACGGTATGGGCTTTCCTTTCTAGAGGCTGATATTCTATGCTGGCCCTTCCTTTCTTCCCTTTAGGTTCAATGGGCTCTGTGATCCCGTCCGACCTAGCTCCTACCCCTAGTCCTGGCCTGTATCCACGTTTCATCATCTCCCTCAAAGCCATCTAGGATCTATACGGTGACTGCATTCCCAAGTTTTGTTCAGTCTCTTTCATTTTGGTAGTTTGCATGATTTTCACTACATGGAAAGCAACTCCGTCTAGGCCTTCAATGAATAGGACAACATACTCCAAAGAAGCAATGTGACCCCACTCGCCAAGAACCACGATCTTCTGACATCCCCACTCAAATTTCATGCATTAGTGTAAAGTAGATGGGACGACCCCTGCCATGTGTATCTAGGGCCTTCCAAGAAGCAAGTTGTAGGAAGAAGAGATGTCCATTACTTGAAACAATATAGGAAGTTCGACCAGCCCGATCTGCAAGGCCAAATAAATTTCTTCAATGACATCCTCCCGCGAACCATCAAAGGCCCTCACTCTCACGTGGATTTCCTTGACATCCCTCAAAGGAATTCCCAACTCCCAGAGGGAGGAGAGTTGACAAATATTGACTCCTGACCCTCCATCAACCAGCATTCAAGACACCACTTTTCCCCGCACTTTGTAGTGTTATGAAGAGCTCTGTTGTGACTTGCGCCTTTGACAGGAAGTTCGTCACTCTTGAAAGTAATCATATTTTATTTGACCATTTTCCCAATCATTGCAGTAGTGCCTCACTGGTGGTGTTACTTGGTACACTTACCATATTTATCACTTTTAATAGGGTGTCCTTTTGGCTGTCTGAGCTCATTAACAAATCCATGATTGATATCTGTGATGGAGTTTTTTTCAGCTGCTCCTCAACAGAATACATATTGGTCAACATAGTTTTCCAAAACTGGGCGACATCTGGGTATGTAATGTACCTTCTTTGAATTTTCTCTCTTCCCACGTTCCCTCTATTGACATCTTCAAGAGTATAGCATCTCCCAGACCTAGTCATACCATGGGCTGTGATAGAGTCTGTCATTTCGATCTTCCCTTTTTGCTGGTTTGTCCATGGGACGGTTTTTTATTGCCGACTTTTTTCATCTCTGAACAACGACAAGTTGTCGCTGATAGGTTTGAACAGTCGTTTTAGGTTTCATTTGTACTGTAATCATTGGAGCCCTTTCAGGAGGGATCCTGGCTGCTTCTGCATTTCCTATAGTGACGATCATTCTCTTTAGGTCATACTCTTCATTCAATGTGATCATGTTAACTCCCCGGTTTCGGTGACTTGGCAGCGGTTGTGATTCACATTAGGCGGAGCCAGAGTGAAATGAATAGATCCATTCTTGATTAGTGTTTCAATCTAATTTTTCAGCTTAAAACAATCTTCAGTATCATGACTGGGTATGTTAGAATGGTACACATCTTTTAGTCGCATAAAAATACATGGAGGGGTATTCAAGGACTCTTCCTTCAACTGGATATATCAATCCTGCTCTTCTCAATCTATCGAACAATTGGCCATAGACTCAGCAATCGGGATATAATTTCTAGGACCCTTCTCTTCAAAGTTGGGACGAGGGCATGGTGCATAAGAGGGTCAGTTTTGGTGAGTAGTGGTTTGGACAGGAGCATATGGTCATTGTGGGTTTGGGTTGTTGTTGGCTCGAGGGTTAGTTTCCGCTACTGATTGATCCTGATTGGATGGCCTTGTTGGATGCTTGCAGTGCTACCATGGATTGCACTTTACTAGATTTTATGCCCTCTTATATGAATCTCCCATCTTGACCAATTCGGGGATTTTCTATCCCATCATCTTTTTGAAGTATATCCCTTCCTGGCTCTGATGAAATACTTGGTTAATTCACTGTCGTCCAACAGAGGTTGCGGTCTGGCGGCCTTTGACCTCCACCAATGTGCATATTCTTGGAATGACTCGGATGGTTTTGTAGAAGTTCAGCAGTGCGAACCGATTAGCAGTGATCTCTGTGTTGAATCGAAAATGATTCATGAAATCTTCCACCATATCTTGCCAAGTTCTCCAATTTTGCGGATCCTGTCGAGTATAAAAGGTGAGTGCTTCGCCTATCAGGCTCCTTATAAATAACTTCATCCTTAGCTTCTCGTTCCTCCCTACTCCAACAAGATTTTCACAATGTGCCCTCAAATGTGCGTGAGGGTCACCCGTCTCATCGATGATATCGATCTTCAGGGGTTTATACCGTGCTAGCATATCCACATCCAGATGAATACACAAATCCTCGTAGTCCAAACTTTCACTTCCTCGAGCAACTTGGAGGTTCTTCATTTGCTTTCTCAAGATTTGCAACTTCTTAGATACTGACTCCTTTTCCTTACGCCTGGCTTCCCTTTCCATCTCGGTATATTGATTAATCTCATAAGATACTCTGACTGTAACAAGCACCGTAAAGGTAGGTTCAGAAATGACATACATGGGGGAACATACCGCTCATGGGAGAGGCATGTGCCACTGGTATATGTTGGTTAACGGTAAAAGTGACTCTGTCACGAGGAGGGGTATGAGTTGCATTTGTGGTGATAGGCGGGTTCTGTGGTGTCTGAACGTACTGTGGTTCGTAGGGAGTGTGGATAGGGGGATTTGGTGGGTTTGAAAGAGTTACTGGAGGTATGACTTGAGTGGTAGGGACTTAAGTTGGGTATTGTTGTTTTGGCATGATGTGGAAGGAAAATGGCCATGGATTGAATCCAAAGAAGGGAATCAAGGTGGTTGGGGAAGTGTTGTCACGGCCAGGTGTGCTTGTTCCCTGATATGTTGTACTTTCTCCCTTAGAGACTCCATTTCCTGGGCCATCCTGGCCACGTGTTCATTATTCTTGGTGTCGTCTTTTTCCCCCGATCTCCTCGGGCTGTCGGTTCTGACCAGAGCATGTTAAATCGAGTTTTTTGTAGCTGACATCTTTCCCTTTGATCTTAGATTTTATGTTGGTTCGGCCGATTTCGATCGACACAAAAAAACTTTCTTTTTCTTTTTGGGGGGTAATAATAAAGCAAAGGAAAAAGTATAAAGAAAAAGAAAAAGAACCAAGAGTCAGTTTCTTCAGTTATATAAGCACGAAATCACACAGAGCAATTAATGCGTGCATTAAGTCTAATGTGTTTCCTCGAATTCCTGGGGACATCTCATTGCATGAGGTAGGCCTAGATCACACATATTTGATAGACATCTAGACTTGACACATTTTGATCTGAAGCAATATGTTTTCATTGATTATTTGACTAATACAAGTGGGAACAAAGATTACATCACTGTTTTATAAAACTGCATGGGCTTGGTCAACTTGCCCTTTTGGAAAGTAAAAGAGAAAACTGGGGATAAGGGTACAAATTAGGAAAGGGGAGAAATCAACCAACTCTAATAACCATACCCTGAGTCATTTCCCATCGCGTCTTCTTCTTCTGGCTTTTTACCCGGATCCTCCTCCGGGTCTTCTTGAAACTCCTCCCCCTCATCGTTAAACACTGACTCCTCTTTAGGATCCTCTTTCGGCTCTGTGCTACACTCTATTTGGATGCACTACGCTACCCGGTCATCGTCTTAAGCAGGTGGCCACATATGATCGACGGATCCTGGGACCACTTGACGGTGCGTTGAAGTAATCACAAGGTAATGTGGCAGGTTCTCATGGTAAATTTGCAAAGTGACCACAACGTCCTCTAACCAGGCTATACGCTCTCTGCTTGGGCTGGCCAGCTCGTCTTCCTCATTGATCTAGACATAATACTCAAGAGTGCCCCACGAGTTTTGACCCATGGGCATTGTGACCAGGTCGTTCCACTATTTTTGTAGCCTTTTTATCTAGAAAATTGAATCTGTCTATTGTACTCATCCTCGTATAATGTTGTCCTTGTCCACAGAGGCACATCTTAGATCATCCAAAACTATCTAAGGACCCGTAGGGGTGAATATGGTTGGATACCTTCAAGTCCAATCAGCTCAATGAAGTATTTTTGAGGAGTCGTCAAGATTGCACTTCCACCTAACCATGAAAACTTCCAGTTGATCCATTCTCCAGTTAGATTGGTCAGTATTTCCCTCCAATCTTCTTGACCATGTGGGAGACCCAATGTCTCATTCTTTCGTTGTGGTTGCGGATCATGTTTTTGACGCCCACAAAGTAATTGATGGTGGCCTCTCGCTGGAAGAAATGTTTAGTTGCCCAGATCTGGTAGCAAGTTACAACCATTAAAGAAATCATACTCTCGTGCCCATGCGGATAAAGCCCTTAGCGTCTCAGCTAGCACCATCGACACCAAAGTAGCTTAAAGATTGCCATGCAAAATCGCCAGAACCACAGGTAATAGGTTGATGTTGATCTAACCCATTCTCTGTGAGAAAACCAATAGCCCCGGTAGTGCCATTGAGAAAGTGATAGGCCTGAGGCTCTCCCATGTCGCTTGGTCACACTGAAGTTCTCCCGAATACCACCTGTAGCTTTCATGGTCCCCAAATCTGATTAACATCTACTCGAGGCTCACCCATCTGTCCTCGATACTTATGACACTTCTAATGTTGGCAAGGCCTAAATGTCCAAGAACCGATAATCGGCAGAGTAACTGGCAATATAAGCTTTCTTTCATTAAGCGGCATCTCCGTGAAACTCGTGGCTTTCTCCAACGTTGGTACTAACTCACAGTCGACAAATTTGAACACCACCTTAGCCGGGTCCCAAAACTCTATCAACAGGAGTGTGACCACCTTGTCTGCTCGGATGTTTAGCAATGTGGTTAGTGCCCCCAGGTGCGTCTGAATCTCATCTCCGTGTTCCCAACGAATATTTTTCTACCATTACTTCAATTTATGCGACACTCCCATTACCATGCTAATCTCAACGATGTTTTGGTTGTATTCCATTTTTCTAAAATGGGTAAAAGAAAGGCGTTTGGTAAGTGTTTGCTTCGGATATTTAAGTGTCTTTTTAGATTTGTTTGTCTTTCCATAGAAGTCATGTCATTGGGTGCATGACCCGTTGACATTAGGTGGCTTTCCTAATTGTGTGTCGATTCCAAGGACCGACTCACCTAAGGTTTATGCAGCATGACCTATTTTTACCAGAGTAGAGTGTTTCCAACTTTTGAGTTGGACCGAAGGCTGCGAGAAGTTATGTCCATTGTCCTAACAAAGACATTCTTTGAAACTAGAGAGTTTTGAAAAGAAGGTTAGGAGGGGTGTAAAAGACAACCCTCGTGTGCCATTGTGTATGATAGTGTATGGCTAAGAATAGATAGGGAGAAATGTGATGACATTGTATATAAAGCAAAAATAAGCATGATGAGTAAACAAGGCAGGTAAGCACGTAATTGCAATTTTATCCACAATTAAGGCAATGCACAAATAAACCTAGATGCCAAAGTAATGTAAGTCTGCCAGGGTCAAAATCTAAGTGTGTCTCCCCAGCAGAGTCGCCATGTTGTTGCACCCTATTTTGCACTAGTCAAAATAAGATTCAACGTGTAGTTTCTCTATTGTTGGTAAAAAAGAGTCGCCACCTAATATTTAAAGGTATATTAGGGTACCTATTAAATTACTAAGTCATATTATTTATTAGTCTAATAACTAGTGAAATTATGGGTAATAGTTCTTTTCTTCTAAGGGGAAGGTGTTAGGAACCCCTTAAAATCTACCTGAGGTAGCTCCATAGGACATAGACTAGATTTAGAATCAATTATTTATATTATGTCTTAATTAGTGTTCTAAAAGAACTTCACTTACCATGTATTAGGACATGATTCCTACAAAGGGAAGGTGTAGTTTAAAAAAGGGTATAAATAATAGAGGAAAATAATGTTAGTGTATATATACTTGAAAAGTTTATGAAAAGAGATATAAGGATGTTTATACTTAAGAGAGGATGAAAAAATGGGACTAACTTGTTTTTAAAACATGGAGGTGTATATACTTTGATGAGATGGGATAAGCCTAAGATATACCTTGATTTGAGGAGTTGAAGAAAGACCATTTTTGTTGAAAATCCTTTTGGGCGATAGTACTTTATTTGTTGCAAAATTTTGATTTATCTCTTTGAAGATAAAGCTTGCGATTCAGATATGATTTTCCTTTGGAATGTGGGGCTACTGATTTTTTGCTAAGTTTTGGGGTTTCAAAATCTTCTTAAGAAAGCAGGTGAGCGAAAACATAGTATAAGTAATTATAATTAGTGAATGGGAGTTTAGTTACTAACTAATTCCTTTAATCCTATGTTATTTAGAGTTTGCCTAAGTTTATATGACATTAAGGTATAAAGTAAAACATGCAATCCAGTATGTATGTGTTGTATATATGAGAGATAGGACAATAACAAAAGATGTAAAAAAATGCAACAAGGCAGTGGACAAAATCAATGATGCAGTAAATAATACCAGTAAAGGAATTTAGGGGGAAATGATTGAACTCTGGTGTTTGGGCCTCAAAGAGGCAGGCCCAACAATTAAGGGACAGCTCGAACTGACTTCGAACTTCCAGAGAAACGCCAGGGCTGGACATGGGCCTGAGTTCCTTAAGAACTCAGCAGGCCCAAATAAATGTACATGTTCAAAGGAAAGAAAAGGTCATTAGATACATGCTCTATATATTAGCATATTAAACCATGTATGAAAAATATAAATAAGTGGTTGGAGCAAGAATATAATAAAATATCAATACTCAAATGCTATGAGAAAATTTTACTAATTTGGTGGTTATACATGGCAAATAATTTACATTGAAAACCTTTCATCGTCATTAAATACTAAACCCCTAAAGAACAACAACTATCAATAAATTAAAGGCTATGGAAAGAGTTCTATTCAAGGTCGATGCCCCTTTTGAATCCCTCGACACTTCAAAGTTTCCAAGGGTCTCAAGGCCTAGGGCAATGCTTGTGCTGGGGAGAGAAGCCCAACCTAGAGTTGAATTCCACTCCCCAATACCCCTAAACACTAACGACTCAATTTTTCCTACGGGTTTAAATGCCAATGAGGCTCTTTCAATGTCAACCAAATACGACAAGACAACTACCATAGAAGTATACTTCTCCCTAACAGAACAGCATAAAGACATAAGAGTAGTTCCATTATAATACCAAATGAGGGATACACATATTAAACAAGTCAAACTTCAAATACATATGGGCAGGGGAACAACTTTACGGCTAATGACCTGAATACTTGGGATTACATTCCAAGAATAGGTAAAGAACACACAACTAGATATGCAGCCACCTAGAAATGGATACTTCTGCCTGGGAAACTAATTATGGGTTGATTAGCTTAGGTCTTGTCACTAGTACATGCATAGACTTACCATACTGCTTTGAATTCTTAAAAGCATCAACAAGGATTCAAAAAAAAAACAGTCACATCAAACAACACTTATAGGTGTTCCCAAGAATATCAGAACATGATCAGGATTCTTGATAGGACTACAGGCTTACAAATCCAAACATGGAGCTTCTAAAGATGCTTAACAAGACTATTCTCATAATTGCATCAACCTTAAACAAACCATTATGTTTATGTAGTAACAATAAACAACTTCTCGTAGGATTAAAAAAAAGATTCAGTTTCAGATTAGTAGGAAAGAGAGGACTAAGTACAATTTCAAAACAAAAACATGGAATCATGAAGCCAAACAGGGGAACATATAGTCATTTAAAATCAACTACACACAGATACTTAGTGGTCTTACTAAGTCAGGGTAAGCTTCACATAGCCACCAATGTCATAAGATAAGAAAATCACCATACCAAACAGGTTTAACTCAGCCCTATAACTGAGAGAGAGTTTGCAGATTCATTGAGGGACTCTGATATGGTCTCATATTTGGGATGACACGAGAGTTGGAAATTGACATTCCAGTCCAACACTTATTGGAGATCGCTTAGAGGTTGGATCTTATCCGTGATTAGGAGAGAGGGGATAAGGAGGCCAAGAGGCCTCAAGATTCTTGAGGATCTAGCGGTTCCTATTCTGCAGTTTCTGCTCGTCATGGCAGAGGTTATGTTAGGCAACTAGTTCATTCTGCACTTCAGGTTACTCAAACTGCTCGAGCTATTTAGGGTCCTCAGAGCGCACATTTTGGACAGCCTCTTTCTAGTGTACCTCCTGTACGGGGTGTCTACAACAGTCATATTACATGACTGGGTCAAATTATGTTCCAGCAGCTAGCCCGTAGAGAGGTTTCTTCGAGTGTGGTGATTCCAGGCACATGGTGAGAGGCTGTTTTAGACTTTGGAGGGGTGCACCTCCACAGGGTACACTGGCCATGTCTGCTGCTTCAATTGCTACTCCACTTGCACAACCAACTAGGCGTAGAGGTAGCGGGTAGAGGTTATTCTAGAGGTGGAGGCCAGGCCCGTTGCCATGCTTTTCTTGGTAGGACCGAGGTTGGTGCATCAAGTGTTGTAATCACATGTATTGTTCCAGTCTTTCATAGGGATGTATCAGTTTTATTTGATCCATGATCCACTTATTCGTATGTGTCATCATACCTTGCCTTATATTTGGATGTGTCACGTGATTCTTTGAGTACTCCTATTTATGTTTCTACGCTTGTGGGAAATTCCATTGTGGTAGACCGTGTCTATTGATCATGTTTAGTCACCATCGGGGGTTATGAGACCAGGGTCGACCTTATGCTACACATTATGGTAGACATTGACGTGTTTTGGGCATGGATTGATTGTCACCCTATCACGCTATTCTGGATTGTCACGCCAAGACCGTGACACTAGCTATGCTAGGGTTGCCAAAATTGGAGTGGAGAGGTACATTGGGTGTTGTTCCGAGTAGGGTGTTGTCTTTTCTGAAGGCACATCAGATAGTTGAGAAGGGATATTTGGCATATTTAGCCTTTGTGAGGGATGTCAGTGATGTTACTCCTATTGTTGAGTAAGTTTCGGCAGAGAGAGAGTGTCCAAATATGTATCCAATAGACCTACCAGGCATGCCGCCAGATAGGGATATCGATTTTGGTATTGACTTGGTGTCTCGAACTCAACCCATCTCTATTTCACCATATCATATGACACCAATGGAGTTGAAGGAATAAAGTACCCACTGCCGTGTATTGATGATTTGTTTGATCAACTTCAGGGTGCTCTAGCATTCTCGAAGGTTGACATAAGGTCGGGGTAACATCAGCTGAAGATCGGGGATTCAAACATTCCGAAGACGGTTTTCAAGACTCTCTAAGGCCACTATGAGTTTCTGGTGATGTCTTTTGAGCTAACCAATTCCCCAACAACCTTTATGCACTTGATGAATAGTGTATTTTAACTATATTTTGGTTCCTTCATCATCGTGTTCATTGATGACATAGTAGTGTGTTCTCACAGCCGAGAGGATCATGAGTAGCATTTGAGGATCGTGCTCCACACTTCGAGGGAGAAGAAGATATATGCTTAATTCTCCAATTGCGAGTTTTTTCTTGATTAGGTGGCATTCTTGGGCCACAAGGTGTCTATTGAGAGGATTAAGGTGGATCTGAAGAAGGTGGAGGCAGTTCAGATTGGCTCAGACCGTCCTCTGCTATAGGGATCCGGAGTTTTTTAGGCTTGGCCGGCTATTATTGCCATTTTTTGGAGGGGTTTTCATCCATCACAGCTCCTTTGACTATATTGACTCACAAGAATAAGTACCCCCGCCACGTATTGATAATTTGTTTGATCAACTTCAGGGTGCTCTGGTATTCTCGAAGGTTGACATAAGGTCGGGGAAACATCAGCCGAAGATCTGGGATTGAAACATTCCGAAGACGGCTTTCAAGACTCTATAAGGCCACTATGAGTTTCTGGTGATGTCTTTTGAGCTAACCAATTCCCCAACAACCTTTATGCACTTGATGAATAGTGTATTTCAGCTATATTTTGGTTCCTGCATCATCATGTTCATTGATGACATAGTAGTGTGTTCTCACAGCCGAGAGGATCATGAGTAGCATTTGAGGATCGTGCTCCACACTTCGAGGGAGAAGAAGATATATGCTTAATTCTCCAACTGCGAGTTTTTTCTTGATTAGGTGGCATTCTTGGGCCACAAGGTATCTGTTGAGGGGATTAAAGTGGATCTGAAGAAGGTGGACGCAGTTCAGATTGGCTCAGACCGTCTTTTGCTATTGGGATCCGGAGTTTTCTAAGCTTAGCCGACTATTATTGCCATTTTTTTGAGGGGTTTTCATCCATCGTAGCTCTTTTGACTATATTGACTATGAAGGGTACCCCATTTAGGTAGTCTGACGAGTGCGAGGAGAGCTTTCAGAAGCTTAAGACTGCCTTGACAACAACTCCAATTCTAGTTTTACCTTTATCATTGGGTTCTTTTATAGTTTATTATGATGCATCACGGGTTGGCATTGGGTGTGTGTTGATGTGGTAGGGTAGAGTGATTGCTTGCTTTGCTTAGTTTAAGCCCTATAAGAAGAACTACCAAGTGCATGATCTAAAGATGGCAGCTGGTCCTCATGCACAGAAGATTTGGAGACTCTATTGATACGGCGTGTCTGGTGAGGTTTTCACGGAACAAAAGAGTCTATAACACTTGATTAAACAAAAGGATCTGAACTTGAGGCAACAAAGGTGGTTAGAGCTATTAAAAGTCTATGATATCATCATTCCTTATCATCCCGGGAAGGCCAATGTGGTGGTCGATGCATTGAGTATGTGTCAAGACTCAAAATCCACCTAGTCGCGATGGCACCTAACCCAACCCGTCAGGTAAACCAATTAACAACTAACAAGTTTAAATGAGATTTATTATGAAAAGAAAAGGAAATACAACTGTTTTTATACAAGAACCTCCCAAGGACTGGTAGTGCAAATCATGAGCTTCAAGGATTAGAATTTACAAAGTTGGTACGAAATAAATACATCCTCTGTTTGAAATGTATATAAAAAGACTTTTATAAATCTAAGGCTCCCATGAACAAGAGGAAGCTACAACCAGAACGCAGGTACATCTTCAAATCCCCCTCCCGTTGATCACAGCAACATCAACATCCAATATCTGCACGCAAGGTGGAGAAGTGTAGTACGAGTACAACTGACCCTATGTACTCAATAAGTAACAAACCTAACCTTAGGTTGGAAGTAGTGACGAGTTGGAACACAGGTCAAAGTCCAACACCGATAGCCAACAACATCTCATAACAATATAATAAAAGTGGTACAGGAAATAACTCAGAAATATATGTTTTGCTCGTTCACAGTTCCAGAAAATAGACATGGCTTTCAAGTATAACAGTGAAAACCCAAATCTTTTACCGAAAACACCAAAACATGAGTAAGTTTGTAAAAATCATTATTTTCCTTCCAAAACTTTTAAGCAGGTAAATGTTTCATTGTCAAATGGCCGGAAAGTACATCTCTATGACTGCATGTCAATGTGTAAGAGAAGTAATGAATTAATTGATACCGTACATCATGAGGAAAAATGCATCTTTATGCTTGTATGTCAAGTGTTCATGTCAATGCAGTACAACATAATGAACAACCATATGCATACTCTCAGTGTATTAATCCACTCAGTCCTCCCAATCACTCGACACTTGTACTCGCACTTAATAGGTAACTGCGCTCACTGGAGGTGTGCACAGACTCCGAAGGGTCTCTTTCCGCCCATGCGCTATAATCCGCACGGACAAGACATGTGCTACACGGACAACTCACGTGCTATAATATTAATATCTGGATCTGCACGGACAACTCATGTGCTGCACAGTAACACGTGCTATAGAATCAATATCTGGATCCGCACGGACAACTCACGTGCTATATATCTCAAAATCAGGCCCTCGACCTCCCTTAGTCATCAATCTCTCCAGTCTCTCAGGCTCACAATGTCATGAGACTAGCCCAAAATGATTATATGATGCATTAATAAATAATAACAGAGACTGAGATATGATATGCAATGAATGAACATGACTGAGTATAGAATTGCAGTGTAAGCAAATAACTGAACAACAATAACGACCTCGGTGGATCCCAAAAGAATAAGTATGTCGCCTAGACATGGTTTCTAACATGGATCATAGCTCAATAGCTCTAGTATGTAGAGATTTCATGTTTATAGATAAGTTCAGGTAACTACAAAGCATCGTAGAAATAACAGAGTTACAATTCACACGGTGCGCGCCTGTCACCTGGCATGTGCTTCACCTCAACCGCAAACACATAACATGAAATTGGGGTTTCATACCCTCAACACTAAGTTTAGAAGTGTTATTTACCTCGAACAAGCCAATTCCAATACCGAGCAAGCCAAGCGATGCTCCAAAAGAGCATCTCGCGTGTACCGACCCTCGAATGGCCTGAATCTAGCCAAAAGAAAGTATAATACATAAAATAAAGACCAGAGAAACATTTCCAATTGATAAACGTCGAATCTTAATGAAAAACCCAAAATTGACCAAATAGCCCAACCAGGGCCCGCTCCTCGAAACCTGATGAAACTCACAAAATCCAACAACCCATTCAATTACAAGTCCAACCATAATAGCTTCACTCAAATACGACTCCGAGTCGACATTCAAAACTCAAAAACTCACTCTATGAGACTTTAGGCTAAAATCCCCAATTTTCTCTTTTAATTCCATAATCCAATTACCAAGATGAAGATAAAATATCGAAATATAATCGAAACAGAGTTCTGAACACTTACCCCAATCCTTGTGATGAAATTTGCCTCTGAAATCGCCTCAATCCGAGTCCCACATCTCAAAATGAACAAAACAACCAAACCCTCGATTTAAAGCCTCTGCCCAGAAACTCCTCTTCTGCGGACATAAGAGCCGCTTCTGCGACACGAGCTCCGCTTTTGCGGACTCCACTAGCCAGTCGACTCCTCGCACCTGCGGATCTCCATCCTCTTCTACGCAACCGTAGGTGCGAAGCCAAACACGCTTCTGCGCTCCTTCTGGCTTCTTCACCCAAGGCCCTCGCTTCTGCGAGGCCGCAGATGTGCTCCAAATTATGCTTCTGCGATCTTCCCTAGCCAAGCCTGCTTGTGCTTCTGCGATCAACTATCCCCATTTGCTCCCATTCTTCCACATATGCGGAAACACCAGGACCAATATACCTATAGCAATGCAACATGAAACAAAAATGATCAAAACCTCGTTCGAAACTCATCGGGGCCACCCGGGACCCGGTCCGAATATACCAACAAGTTCCATAACATAATACGGACCTACTCGAGGCCTCAAATCACACATAACAGCATCGAAACGATATATCACACCTCAATTCAAACTAGAATGAACTTTGAACATTCAACTTCCAAAACTCGTGCGGAAACATATCAAATCAACCCGGAATGAACCCAAATTTTGCACACAAGTCTCAAATGACATAAGTAAGCTATTCAAATTCCTGGAACCACAATCCAAACCCGATATCCTCAAAGTCAACTTCCGGTCAAACTTATGAACTTTCCAAACCTTCAAATTTCTGACTTTCGCCATTTAGCGCATAATCCTTCTAGGAATATACAAATGCAAATTCGGGCATATGCCCAAGTCCAAAATCAACATCCGGACCTAACGGAACCATCAATGCTCCGTTCTAGGGGTAATTCACAAAAGCCAAACTTGGTCAACTCTTCCATCATAAAGCTTAAAGATTAAATCATGAAATTCATTCTTCCAAATCGATTCCGCGTAACCGAAAAACCAAAACAGATGATTCACATAAGTCATAATACATCATATGGAGCTACTCATGCCGGTAAACTATTGAGCGAAGTGCAAATGCTCAAAACGACCGGTCGGGTCTTTACATCCTCCCCCACTTAAACATACGTTCATCCTCGAACGTGCCAAGAGTTGTGCCAAAGCCCTCAAACCGCCGTGTAACCTTACCATGCACCTACCCGGGGGTGATCCCACGTCACCTATTCAATATAGTCTCAACAACACAACATACTGAAGATCATTACTTCAACCTTAGCCCATAAACTACAGAGTCCACTTTCCAACATCCGGAATATCTTACAAGGCCCGCATCTCACCTCTACACACTATATAAGTCTGAAGAAGCTGTATCTAGCCATAACCATAACCCCATATATAATCACATAACATACTAGACAACTCACAGCACTATTCCCAATCACAGTAACTACTTGAACCAACCAGGTACTAGTATTGAACCTCATATCAAACAAAACCTCGTTCCAAAACCTTTATACACTGCCGATAATGAAAGAAACACGTGGAATATCATAACCACTTATCATATCAACAAGTCATGGAGCTTCTTCTCCTTAGACAAAAACTATAGCCAATTTCTGAGACGATTAGTGACATTATCCTTTCAAATATACCGCAGTCAAATCAGATAACACCCATTCTAGCCCCGACGACCTCATCTTATCAAATACAAGCTACTCTATTGACATGCCAATACAACACTACCTGGGGCCACAAAACGTGCAATCCGTGCACCAATACGCAACAATTCAAGTGTTATAAAACATAGAAAATGACTCAAACGAGAGAACTATCCCGCAACTTCAACAAGTACCACCACAACTGCAATGCTACAAACCCGTCATACACAGTAGAACCAACACACCCAAATCTAAAACAAAGGATCATATCCCGACGTTTCCCAGCTGCAATGCGTGACCACATCCAAACACTAGTCCATATGAAATTCTTTCAGCTACCATGCTCAAAACCAACAACCTCGTGCAATTTGACGCCTAGTACCAAAAGTTCCTAACCGCAACCACCAAGGAGCAAACAACACCATACATCATAACCGGACAAAGGGCATAACTAAAGCGCAATTAACTACTTCGAACCCCAATAACCATTCCGTTAGAATTCCGCTATAAGGTCCAAATAGGACCGCAGTATGTGTGCGTATTACTAACAAATCCAAACCCCTCGTGGCATAGAAGAGTAAAACATAGATCATATCAAAGCACGAATAAGCTCCACTCTAACCAAATGGCACATCCCCCAACAATAGCAGTACGAAGTCGACCAATCCGACCGGTGTAGAATACACATCCTTGTTGGGCCTACCAATGGGCCCTAAATCAACTATGGTCATCCACAAATAGATAAATAATTCTCCGAAAGTCCACAATGACCTAACCATAACATGTACTAATAGCTACCTAGCTTTGGCCACATTTTCACAGTCCACTACACGAAACGCTCTGTTTCGGGGAACTCCTAGTCTCCAAATTCATAGAACACACGAATCACCATATTTGCTCCCGACTCCACCACCCTAATGCCTAACACATCTCTCATGCATGATCATCCCACGAGGAACAATTCCATAATTGTTCTGTGCCACAAAGAAAAATCTGAATATCGGCGGTCGATCAACCAGACGAGTACCGCAATGTCAATGAAGCATCTGTAAGTGAAAACACAATACACATTCTGAAATGTACACTCTCCTCATGCAATACCAAATAGATATAGAATTCATCTTAATCTCAAAAACCGTCCATGCTGCCTAAGTAATCATGACCTCCCTTTCGAAACTGAACCGCGACCTTGCACATACAAATCTCGATCCTATATAACACACCACCGTTATCATGCCATCATATGAAAAGTACGAGAATCTCATAATCAACTCTGAGTCCAGCAGAAATACATAATCAATTAGTCAAGAACCTTTCATTGATCTCATCCAGGAGAAACTCACAACACGCAACACGCTCCCTACGCCAACTGGAATATACACCTCGAACCACGGTGGAAACCATTGAGAACAATTTGAAATCCATTTTCCCATAACTCAGCCATCAGAACTGAGTCCGTCTAACTCAACCATGCCACGCAGGTTGCCAAAACACACGAGCATTGCTACGAAACACCCGTAGAGACTCACCACATCATAAGTACCCAAGGAACTAATCGTATCTATTACATTGCTGATCCAACCTACTATCAAGTTGTACTATTTCTCTGAGTTCCTTCAGGATTATCCTCAAGGTGACACTTCTTATTACCCAAACACTACGATCCTGAACCAAAACTCACCCCATGAGACCCTAAAATAAAATCGCACCGCCCTAATTCTCATAAGCAGTTGTATTCCCTCTCAAGCACCCTAAAGGTACCACAATTGAGACACCCACTATGAAGAGTCCTCATGTGAATTCAAAATTGTTCCTCTTTCCTTTAATATACTAAAATATAGAATCCATAGTCATACAGAATTACCGCAAGTACCGACACCATCCAATGTAAATCTCAGATCTTAGCCATATGCTAATACAGAGAAATTCACAATTGCTACATAAAAGTCTTGAATCTATTTGAACTTTTCGACAGCTATCTATTTTGCTCAAAAATCAATTGTGTCGCCCAAACGGGCCAAACAACATGTGCTTCATTGGACAACAACATCCAAGGAAGCAACCTTGCCTTAACACAACAGATTAAATTCATACTCCAAGCACACTATATCGTTCACACATAATAACTCAATCATTTCCATGATTTCCAAATACCCATAAAGTGTAACATAACCCGTATCCAGAAATTCCTTTACTCGAGTCACCCTCGATCTTAATCTCTGCAAGTCATAACTGATTCATAACTATGCATCAAACCAAAACCAGTACAACACATAACCATGCAATCAAATCGTCGATAGCATACTCCCCCGCTTGGTTCAAAGCCATGGGACAAAACACTCAATAACTCATAATACCCATACTCCATTACTGTCATAATCCTACACCAAAGTTCATCTAAACCCTTCATAAGCTCACATAATACCAACCGTATAGTACCTCAAATCATCTACTAAGCTCGCAGACACCCACATGACGATAAGGTCAACTTTCTCAACCAAACTCCAATTCAAATCTCAACACATATACCCCACTCGTAGAAAAAAAACTCTCCACACAATTTATATAAGGATCACACCTCCGCAGATTACTCCGTAGGAGATAAATCACCTACTTAGCTTCAATTTGGCATCTTGCCATGCCCTTTCACAACCATGATTACTACGCCATCACTTAATCTTCTTGAGTCTGAACTCCAACAAGACATGAAGTCTACTTCATCCCACAAATAAACAACATGAAGGATTCCGTATTATGATCATAACTTAAGACTATACAACACATTAGGACAGAAATAAAACACCCACTAGTCCTTTTTACATCTCAAGCAAACTATTTTCGTCACAATCAAACTATCGGAACACATCCTGTAGTCACATCATACTCATCATATCGCCATCCAGCCACTCATCGAGCCACATTTTCCACTAATAGGGACACTAGCAGACATATAAGTATAAAAGAACATACTCACACACAATCGAAAACTCCTTGCTCAAGCTACAGTCAAACCCTGGATTCATGTCCTCCAGAATGGCCCATCATCATCACACCAAAGTCACATCTCACACCTCATCCATGGAATCACAAGTTGGCGATGCACACCTGATACCGAGTGCTCACATGCGCATATGAATGAGTGGAAGGAATTCAAAGAGTTACACTACAAGCTCGAGCAATGCCGCACGATAAAGAATGAAAGATGGGAAATTTATCCTAAATGCCATATAGCCCCTCGAAGATAGGTGTGGACTTCATCATACTGATCCGCAAGACTCTACTAGGCAATTGCTCATGACTTGTAGAACTTATGAACCTAGAGCTCTGATACCACCTTGTCAGGACCCAAAATCCACCTAGTCGTGATGACACCTAACCCAACCTGTCAGGTAAGCCAATTAACAACTAACCAGTTTAAATGAGATTTACTATGAAAAGAAAAAGAAATACAACTGTTTTTATACAAGAACTTCTCAAGGACCAGTAGTACAAATGATGAGCTTCTAAGGTTAGAATTTAAAAAGTTAGTATGAAGTTAATACATCCTGTATTTGAAATGTACATAAACAGACTTTTATAAATCTAAGGCTACCATGAACAAGAGGCAGCTACAACCAGAACATAAGTACGTCTTCAAATCCCCTTCCAGTCGATCACAGCAACATCGACATCCATTATCTGCACGCAACGTGCTATAGTGTAGTATGATTACAACCGACCCCATGTACTCAATAAGTAACAAACCTAACCTTAAGTTGAAAGGGGTGACGAGCTAGAATACAAGTCAAAGTCCAACACCAATAGCCAACTGTTATAACCCATATTTGTATGTGTTAGATTACACCGTAAGATAGTCTACCTTGGTTTGAGAAGAGAATTACTTTTGAGACAATAAGAGTTTAGTCTTATTGGTCCTAAACGATGCAAAGGTGTATAAGGGCGGTTAACAAGTATTAAAGGATAAACGAGTTAAGGATGTTGTAACTCGATTTTTTGGGAAAATCGAGAGGTGTTTAACATTACCAAGATGTCATGTTTTAAGGTATTTGAATGATATGATATCCATTTCATAAGTCTTGAGGTCAAACGAGTTATGAAACAAAAGTCGACAAAAGTTGTCGCAACTTAGGTTCACAAGTTTACTTAAACGTTAGGTCAAATGTTTCTGCGATTTTATCCCAATTTACAAGGAGTTACGGGGTGATCTACCTACCAAATTAAAGGTCTATGAGTCTAGTTTCCAATTCTTCAAACCGTTTGTCAATAAGATCTTGGAGTATTGAGATAATTGCATTTCCGTAGAACTGCGCAGGCTGGTAGGTGACAAGTAGGTGCATCACCTACTTGCCAAAATTAAGGGCTAAAAGTTAAAAGCCCCAAGTCGGTTAAGAGAGGGATTTTAAAAGCTTCTAAAGCCTGATAATTCACTATCATTTCACAGCTTCAAAACCTAAAAGAACCCCTGCAACCCCTCCCCAAAATAATACCACACAAACCCTAATTGATTTTCCCCTCTTTCAAGTTCTAGTTGAAGGTAAACCCTAGAGTTTGAGGAACCAAAGCAAGGGCTGAATTATCTAACAAGCAAGGTGAGTTTACTGCTCTATTTTATACATGTTTTCTACTGTTAAGTCTTGGTAATTCGTTCTATGTGTGTAAGAACTCACGGGACGGTGATCGGAAGCCGTGAGTTCAAGTTATTCACTTGTAGCGGACTGTTTTGTGGACTGTTTTGTGTTGCTGTAAAGCTGCGTGTTTCACTACTTATTTGTGCAGTTTTGGAGGAGGAAGGGTGTGGAGAAACACCATATATGTTTAGGGTTGTGGCCTGATAGTTGTTCATACCATTTCCGGATCGTTTGACACG
>MCJB01008036.1:113269-135711 GCA_002018475.1 Nicotiana obtusifolia | reverse complement strand
TCCTACTAGTCCTTGGGTAGATATCTCGATGGATTTTGTGATGGGGCTGCCGCGATCTAGGGGAGGTCATGATAGCATTTATGTGGTTGTTGATAGGTTTTCTAAGATGGCTCATTTTATTCCTTGTAAAAAATGTGATGATGCACAACATGTTGCTTTTTTGTTCATTGCTAATGTATTAAAGTTGCATGGTGTGCCTCGAACAATTGTTAGTGATAGGGATGCTAAGTTTTTGAGTCACTTTTGGAAGTGTTTGTGGGGTGCTCTCGGTACCAAAGTTTTGTTTTCTACATCACATCATCCACAGACCGATGGTCAAACCGAGGTTGTTAATCGAACCTTGGGAGCTCTTCTTCGAGCTTTGACCAAAGGGAAGTCCGGCACTTGGGCTGACCGATTACCTATTATGGAGTTTGCCTATAATAGAACTGTTCATCGCATGACTAGCATTACTCCATTTGAATGTGTTTATGGTTTTAATCCTTTGATACCACTTGATCTTGTTCCTTTGCCGAGAGATGCAGTTATTAGCGTTGACGGAGAAAACCGGGCAGCTGCGTTGCTCGAATTGCATGCTAAGGTGAGGAAAACTTTGGAGGATGCTTATGAAAAGGTAGCGGTCAAGAAGAATAAAGGAAGGAAAAAGCTGGACTTAAAGAAAGATGACTGGGTTTGGGTGCACTTCCGAAAGGAAAGATTTTCGAACCATAGGAAAGGGAAGTTAGCTCCGCGGGGAGATGGACCATGTCAAATGTCACAGAATATCAATAACAACTCTTATGTTATGTACTTTTCTAGTAGCCTTGCTTTCGGGCATGACGGTGCTTTGATTTCGAGGACGAAATCCTCTCAAGAGGGGGAGAATGATGCAAATAAATTTGATCAAATGTTATCAATGCCATCTATGAACAAGACAAGAAAAGGCGTTGGTTAGCCTTGGAGAAGATCGAAGCGTCCATAAATCTTGCTATGGACGAATCTTGTGTTGAAGATGTACATTTGTGTTTATGTTGTATTATTATGTAGTTATTGAAGATATTAATTCTTACTTGTTTGGTCCTGCGTGACTATTCTTTAAATTAGCCAACTTGTGGCCTTTTTGTTAATTAGTTGTTTCCTAGTTGATTTAGGTTAACTAGTTATTCTTTTCCTAGTTGATTTAGGTAAAGGCTCATTCTATATAAGCCTAAACACTTCATTATTTTGATACCTTTTGACATTATTATCAATAAAAAACCGGCAGCACATTGCTCCCAAAATCGTGTGAATTAACTTGTCCAATTTTGGTGTGATTCAAAATTGAACTTGTTCCTTTGTTTGATCGAATAGTTTGCAAGACCATTGTTATCTTGAGGGTTGTTCATATAGTATAGGTACTCCGTGACTTCATCAAGAAGGTAAGTAGACTATTTCCTACTTGTTGTCTTGATAGTTCATTGAGCGTCGTACTTCTATCTTTTGTTTTCCTATTTCCGCGTTTAATATTGCATCAGCTGCTATGATTCTTGTTGATGTTCCAGATGTTCCAGATGCTACTGATGCTGATATTGATCACTAATGATTGCTGCTTTGCTTCCAGATTTTCCGGTTGGTCAGGTGAGAATTCTGCTCTGTTGGTGTTGTTGTAACTTGAAGGCTGTCCTCTCAGACTCATTCTCATAGGGAGATGACTTATTTGCTGGGGATTTCTTCTACTGGAAGGGACTAGCCTGCTGTTGCAATTGATGCTGCACTTGATGCTAAGATAGTTTGCTCCTGCAATAATGCTTGCTTGTGGGAGTTGCTGATATCCTTGTCTTTTTCTTTGAATGTTTCTGCTGCAAACCTGCAAAACCAACAGAAAATTAAACAGAAGACCGAAGGAATGGTGCAGTTGATGTTTCAGCATCTTTGTGTTGCTCCAGTTGAAGATTGCTCTAGAAAATATGCTTTGTGTGTGTGCTATATTGCTTCTGCTGTTGAATTTCCCTTTCATCTGTGTAAGTTGTTGAGTTAGTAGATGTTCTTTCATCACTGACTGCTTCCTGTGTTCCTGCATGAGGAGCGGACATATTATGGAGGTGAGTTGCTGCAGAGTCAGCAGTTGTGTCTGTATGCTGTCCAGATTTTGTGGGCAGAAAATCATTGCTTGATCGTGTCCTAGAGCAGCCGTGTCGACATGGTTAGCAGTCCATTGAATAGGCACTCAAATGATGCTGCAATTGGTGCTAATCCACATTGCTCCTTCAACAATGATTGCTTTGAGAGTTGATGAGGCCATTGTCCTTTGCTCTTGTTGTCCCTATAGCAGTTTACATTTTCAGCATTCCATTGAGTGGGGCAGTGTACCCCTGTTGTTTCCCCTGTGTCATCTGTAGCATCTATAGAATTGCTTGGTGTTTCATTGTATTGTGCAATTGTTGTTGAAGCTCTCTCTTTCTGCCCTTGTTTCTGTTGGTTCCTTTGTTGGCAATGTTGGACCTTTTCATTTGTTTGTGAGAATTGCTGAGGCCATTGTGTTCTGCAGCAGTCCTGCATGATTATCATTTCCAAACAGATATATGACACCTGCAGCAGTTTAAGCATCATTAGTATGACACCTAAATGACAATAAATCCACTGTGAAGGCCAAAGATATTTTAGAATGAACATTGGAATTATGGGTGGGGTGGGGAGTGGGGAATGTTGTAATTGAGTCAGCTGTGGCCTTTTGCTGTCCAGATGCTATGTGCTTCCTGAGTTGTTGATTTTCATAGAGCTGTTCACTTCATTGTCATCACATTGGGCAGTCCAGAGTTTCTGCCATATTAACAGGAAGGTTATAGGAGGAAAAAGCTGCAGATGCTCTTTCATCTTGTTGCCCATATTCTGTTGATTGAGTAGCATATCCTGAGTGTGTCCTGTACTACTGAATAATGTGAGATGCTGCTGCTGCTCAGTGCTCTTCCAGTTATTATCACTGCTGTTCTTTCTGTTGTGAGGTTGGCACTGCATCTGGGTCATTGTTTTGAGTTGCTGCACTGCTTTGGGTATTGGTGATTGTTGAGAATTCTTCTGTGCTCTGCTGGCTTTCTGTTGGATCTGTACCAGTCTGCTGCAAATGATCTCCAAGTATCTGTTGCGACTCCCATACACCTGTGACATTGGTCCTGCAAAACTATCAAAGGAGTTATGGGAACACAGGATAGTAACCACTGGGTTTAAATGTCCAGTGTTACTAGCTTTTCCTGGATCCTTAGCAATGTAATATGCTGCTTTTTCTACCTGCAAGATTAGTAAGAGACCCATGGGAGAATATAGGGAAAGGGGGTGTTGTGACTGGAGGAATTGCATCACATTTTCCTCCAGTTTTCTACTGTCATTGCTTTTGGTATTAGTTCTGCTAGAAGGTCTATTTTGTGAGAGAGCAATAGTGTTGTCTTCCAAACCTATACTAACTAGCTGTAAGTGCTTGGACATCATAATTGTCTCGTCTGTTATGAACTAGATGTGGTGGGAAGGATCAGATGTGATGGACACCTTATTTGCTTTGATTTTCTGTGCCTAAAGGCTGGGAAACCGTTGAGATCAAGGTGTAACTATCCCTTCAGTCGCACTGGCAGATGCAATTGGTCAGTGTAGCGTGCTGTGTCATTCAGGTCATGGCTTAACTTGGAAAGTGTATCTGCCGGACAGTTAGCTTCCCTCAGTACATGAGTGCATTCAAACTCTTGGCACCGTTGGATCAGTCTAGTTATTTGAGTAACTAACATAGTGATGGTCCAGCGGGGTGTTTGATGCAATATAAAAAGCGGAAACAAGAAAACAAAAGATAGAAGTAAGACGCTCAACGAACTATCAAGACAACAAGTAGAAACTAGTCTACTTACCTTCTTGATGAAGTCACGGAGTACCTATACTATACGAACAACCCTCAAGACAATAATGGTCTTGCAAACTGTTCGATCAAACAAAGGAACAAGTTCAATTTTGAATCACACCAAAATTGGACAAGTTAATTCACACGATTTTGGGAGCAATGTGCTGCCGGTTTTTTGATTGATAATAATGTCAAAAGTTATCAAAATAATGAAGTGTTTAGGCTTATATAGAATGAGCCTTTACCTAAATCAACTAGGAAAAGAATAACTAGTTAACCTAAATCAACTAGGAAACAACTAATTAATAAAAAGGCCACAATCTGGCTAAGTTTAAGAAATAGTCACGCAGGACCAAACAAGTAGGAATTAATGTCTTCAATAACTACACAATAATACAACATAGACACAAATGTACATCTTCAACACAAGATTCGTCCATAGTAAGATTTATGCACGCTTGGCTCTCCAAGACTAACCAACGCCTTTTCTTGTCTTGTTCATAGATGGCATTGATAACATTTGATCAAATTTATTTGCATCAAGTATATCCCTAGATCATCTTTGACTCCCATTTACTTTTAGTTATTCTTGCCTTACATACTCGGTACATTATTTCGTACTGACGTCCCTTTTATAGGGACGTTGCATTTCATGCATGCAGGTTCAAATAGACAGACAAGTAGACCTCCTCAATAGGTATTGTCCGAGTTCAGTTTGATTGGTAAGCTCCACGTCCTTCGGAGTTGCCGGGTCTAGGGTTTTGAGTATATATTGTGTGTGTATATATATTATGGGTAGGTCAAGGCCTTGTTCCGACCACAGTACATCCATTAGTAGAGGCTTATAGACATATCCTGTTAGTCAATGCAGTATGTTGGGTTTGTAGGCCTGTATGTATATATTTTTTTGGTTTGTCAGTTGTAGTAGTAATGACAGTCTTGTCGGCCAAACTTTATATTGATGTTCAATCAGAGCTAGTCTCCGTTTAGTTTTATATTTTTTTTCACAAATTGTCTTGCAATGTGGGCCTATGGCCAAAATATGACATTGTATGTTCATAGTCCCTCAGTCTCAAGTTGGTACGCTCGGTTAAGTGAGGCACCGGGTGCCGTTCTCGCCTCCGCAGGTTTAGGATGTGACATGTGTGTGTGTGTATATATATATATATGTATGTATATATATACACACAGAAGTAAGGATGTGACTCTTGTTTTTAACAAACTTTCATGTGGTACTGTCAGATCTAGTATGAAACCCACAGATCTGTTTATTTATGGTTAGGACTAAGTACAACTTGTTCTAGACAAATATATATATATATATATATAATATACAATTATATACTCCCTCTGTTCACTTTTACTTGTCCACTTTGGACTTTGCATGCCCTTTAAGAATAATAAATAAAATACATAATTTAGCATGATACCCATATTAATTGGTATATAGTTTTAATAAAGTTAAAATATAATTTGAAATGAACAATTAATGCTAAGGGAAAAATAAAATAAATAAATTATTTTTCTTTTAATATGCGAATAATGACCGATAAAAATAAAATTTTATTTTTAAAATACTTAACAACTAAAAATGAATGGAGATTGTATATATTATACTTTATAAGCTATTTTTAACTTTATTGGTTGGACGAACAACTATTTGAATCACACTGTGACACAAATTGAGAAAGAGAAAAGGTCTTTCTTTACTTTCTCTCTCCTCTTCTTGCCCAGAAATTTGAAGTACTAATATTAGCAATGTGACAAAGACATGTTAATACTTAGGTGCACCCAACTTAGCCAACTGTCTACCAATGACCTCTAGAGCCAACCCCTTAAGTCAGAAACAAACTTACTCCTTCACTGACTTCTTTTTGAAACTCTCTCTTAAAACCCCATTAAAATATTATTATTTCTAAGTCTAAAAAGAAAGGTGTCTGTATCTACTGACTCTACTCCTTTACTTTAATTCAAAATCAAGAAAAGCTCAAATTTTTCTATTTCATTGCACTTTTGTCTTTACCCTCCCTCTTCTCTTTCCTCTCTCTCGCTTCAAATCTAGGGTTTCATTTTTCTTTTTCTTTTTCATCTTTGTTTTGCTAAAGAGCTGTTTCTCAACTTTTTTCACTCAAAATTACAACTTGGGGTTGTCCTATAGAGTTTTAGATTTTAACCATTTTTCAGTCTTCAGCTTTAATGTGTGATTTTTTGTAGTTTTTTTAGTTCAAGATTCAGTGTTTAGCTTTTCTCACTAAAAACTACAACTTGGGTTGTCTTTTAAAGTTTTAGATTTTAGACATTTATTCAGTCTTGAGTTTTAATATGTGATCTTTTTTTTGTTCTTTTAGTTCAAGATTCAATTTTTAGCATTTTTTAACTGTTTTCTTTCCCTTGTTTGTGGTTCTTTCTTTACTGGAAAGTCCAACATTTCCCTTTATTTTTCTTGTTTTTAGCTTTATAGTCCATTTCTGAAATACCCCACTTAAGCCCTTGTCAGGTTCTTGCTAATTTATGTTAAAAGTTTCAATCTTTCTGTATATTCAAGCTAAAAGACTCAGTTTTTAGTAAAATTTTAGTGAGTAGAGTTATGTTGGTTTTAATATCTTTATTTTGGTTGAATTTTGAGTTGTATGTTAGTATTTTTGTCTAATTTATGTTCAAATTTCAATTTTTTTGAATATAGAAGCAAAAACGAATTAGTTTTTTTTAGTTGTGAAAATTTTAGTGAGTAAATGCATGGATGGAAGGGAAGGGATGGTGTTATCTGGGGGTGGTGGTTATTATCTCAATAGAGGGATTAGTGGGTCTAATTCAGGATCTTTGGGACCCACAGGGGTAGTACCTGTACCACCTGGTTACAATGTAGTTCAGTCCAGTGTAGGAGAAGGTGGTAGTACATACCAAGTTGTTGAGAATCCATCACCTAATAATTTTGCTCCTCGTGGTATTAATATGAGTATTGTAGCCTCTAATGTTTCACCTAGTGATCCAGTGAAAAAAAAGAGAGGTAGGCCAAGGAAATATGGTTCTGATGGAGGGGCAAAAATGTCACTAGGACTATCACCCATGTCATCTAGTCCTTCAACTGGCTCTATTACTCCGGGGCCGAAGCGCGCCAAGGGCCGACCTCCTGGAAGTGGATGGAAGCAACAATTGGCTCCACTTGGTAAGTTCTAAGTTGGTTGAACTTAATGGATTTTGTGACGTTCTTTTAATGTTGTGTGAATTGTTGAGTTAGGAGTTTGATTGAACTCTATTTTGTACTTATTTGTCAAAAGTGTGTTGTAAAGATGATGTATAACTTTTGCAATACATTGGGAATGAGATGATATAGTTTAATATTTTGTATTTATGAGCTTCATTATCACCTATCAACATGTGATGTGACTAAGCTTCCCCTGAGCTGAGGGTCCATCGGAAACATTCTCTCTACCTTCATGCTGTAGAGGTAAAGCTGCGTATACACTACCCTCCCCGGACCCCACTGTGGTATTACGTTGGGCTTTGTGTTGTTTTTGTTGTTGCTGTGCTTCATTATCACCTAATTGTTACTCCCTTCGTCCCAATTTATGTGACGGTGTTTGATTGCGCATAGAGTTTAAGAAAGAAAGGAAAAACCTTTGAAACTTGCAATTTAAAATGAGTCATGATTATTTGTATGGCTATAAATCATCTTACTAAGGGTAAAATGAATCTTTTGAAGTGAAATTGTTACTAAATACAAAAAAGTGTCATTTTTTTTTGGGGCCGACTACGATGAAAAGAGTGTCGCATAAATTGGGACGATGGGAGTATGAGTTTTGGGGTTTGAGTTATTGTGTGTCTAATCTATAGTATATGGTGCTTTTGCCACTGAGAACTAGGGCTTACAACCTGAAACTTGTTTACATTTAAAAAAGAGAACATGATCTTATGAGGAATCCAAACTCAGTTTGACGCCCATATTATTATTATTATTATTATTATTATTATTATTATGTGTAACATCCTGGAGAAGCAATACTTGAAATGATGTTTCCACCACTTATAAGGTCTTAATGCTATTTGACTTCCCCCCTTCGTTCATAAATCTTATGTTTTTCTTTTATTGCGATTAACTTTTCTGTTAGGACTGGTTGGCGGCAACGCTTCTCACTTAGTATTGTTAATTCCTGAACTTGGCCGATTAATTTGTTCAATTGTAGTACTAGTAATTCGGAAAATGTCCCATTAATTAAATTTTAGTTCTGAAGAGAAATTGCTTGCTGCAGGTGAATGGATGAATAATTCAGCTGGATTGGCTTTCACCCCTCATGTTTTACACATCAATGTGGGAGAGGTAATGTCATCCCTCATTGTTGAAGTAGTTTTACCTATTTTACTTTGTTGATTCGTACATTTGAAAACATACTAGCATAAATTAGGTGCATAAATGGCATCCAAGGGTGTGGCCTGGTGGCCAATGAAGTGGGTGAGAACCATGTGAGGTCTAAGGTTCTCCAAGCGGAGGCAAAAAACACTAGGTGATTTCTTTCCATCTATCCAAGCCTTGGTGGATAGAGTTACTTGGTAAATGTTGCTGGTGGGAGGTGGCAGGTGGCAGGTATCCCGTGAAATTAGTCGAGGTGCGGGCAAGCTGGCTCGAACACCACGGTTATCAAAAAAATTATTTAGGTGCATAAATGATTGAGAATTTATGTGGCATGTTACCACATGATCAGCATTGCATTGAAAAGTTGTAGTGTATAATTTCACATAAGCTCATGGCTCCCTGTTACACTTGACGTTGTTGGGAAGACACCCAGAAAGTTTCTAAAAGGAAGAGTTCTTACGCAGAAATATGAAAATATGATAGCAGCTTATGTCTTTGTATGCTAAAATTTTTGCAGCCTATTTTATTTTTGTATGATGCAAAATGTTCTTGCTTGTTTTGCCTGTTCTATATAGGCAATGGGATAAGATAGTATTTTAATGTCTGCAGGATGTTGCGGCAAAATTACTGGCCTTTGCAGAACAGAGGCCGAGGGCTTTATGCGTCTTAACAGCTAATGGTGCAGTTTCTGCTGTAACATTACGGCCTCCTGCAAGTTCTGGTTCTACTGTCACTTATGAGGTTAGAGTGCCTTTTATTAATTTATAGTTTACTTGGTATTGGGACTTTCAAAAGCTTCCTTTCAGCCAATTTGTTGATCTTCAACCCTTCGATTGTAAAAACAGAATATACTCTTGATTACTTATTGGTGTTTGTGTGGTGCTACAGTTAGCTTGCAGATCTTTATTAGAAGTGTTGTTTATGTAATGGGGATTAATTAAGAAAATCCATTAAGGCAATCACGAATACGGTCATTGATGACGGAAAGGCTAGTGTTGATTTTATATTATTTGCTGTGCAACTGCTTAATTGTAACATCTTAATAACATGTACACCATGTCAAGTGAAGAGCTTTTGCGTATTTTTGTAAATCGTGGAGTTCTTACCTTAGGATTTTATCCTTGTACGTTAGTAATTGTTAATCCTAAATAGCATATGGTAAACTTTGATGCTAAATCAGAGTTTCTTGACCTCTCAACTTTTCTGAGCATGATTGGTGGAGGAAGTTCTGTATACACACTCCCTAGACCCCACGGTGTGGGATAATGTTGGGTATGTTCTTGTTGTTGTTGGTGGTGGTGGAGGAATAGTGTTCAGAATGGAGGCAAGGCTGAATGCTGCTCTGCACCGGCGAAGGCCTTGGCTGATATAGGTGTTATATATTAACCCTTCTTTCTAAGGCAGAGCCTTTTGGTGAACTCAAATGCTCTAGGGTTATAGGTCAATGATTTTGATGTTGAAATCTTGACATCTTACTTAGAGAGCATCCCTTCCCGATACTCCTTCACGACCCTACTATATGCAATGACATCATCGTCACCAAGGTAGCATAGGCCTTATCCCACTTCAGGGATGAACATGTTCTGCTGCCAGCCACACCACCATGCGATGAGAGACAAACAAGAGGGGCCGAGAAGATTAGAACAATCTTATTTATCCCTCTATATTGCTTCATACATACTGAAATTGTCATATTAATGCCGGATAAGTAAGTTTTGTGCCAATAGAAATATATGTCAGTTACAGTTCAGGCAAAGCTTATATAAGAAAACAAGCATTTCATATGGTCAAGTCTGGCCAAGTGTTGATTAAACCCCCTAGGACATGATCTAGACAAACATAAGACTTCTTTAACAAGATAGTAATAATTTTTCTAACATGGCAATGTCGTTTTTGATATTCATAATTTCTTCAATCTCAGACATATCCTAACCACAATTAGATAGTGGTGTTTAATAACATGAAAACCTAGGTCAACAGTTAGTCATGTATAAAAAAGTAAAATAAAGTGACACCTCTGACATGATATCTAGAAAAAATTAAATAAAGATCTAAAGCAGTATACTTTACAAGTTTACATGGAGTATCAAGGTGTTCATCTTCAAATAACTAGTCCAATTAGTGACAACTACGGCTTATAGGGGTACTCAACAAAATACCCTAGAATCAGGATGTCTATTCTAACGTATAAACACACGAGAGAATGTATATTCTGCTCCTTTAAACATCGTTTGAATTAGGGTGGGGAGTTGTTAACACTTATAAATAAGATCTCTAAATTGTAAAGGGTCATATTCACAAATATATTTCAGACCCTTAATATTTGACATAGCAATGTATGTTCTCTGTTAATACTGTAACAATTTATTCCTATGGTAATGCCTTCTATAACTTGGCTAAAGTGCCCATAATCAGGTTTCAGGTTCTCTGGATCAACTTAAAATGTATTTTGTATTTTCAATTAGTTGAAAAAAGTCAAAATAACAATTAATCTTACAAACATATTTTCTAAGATGTTAAAAGAACACTTTTAATCATATGCTGAAGCATATTGACAGCACGTTTGACAATATCCATTGAGCATACTTAGGTTGAGACACTTAACAAGAGAGAGTGCCATTTGCCTAAAGGTAACCAAAATGGTAAGAATCCCGATAAGTGGATCCGCATTTGTTTTCTTCTGTCCTTTTCTCCAGCCTTTTCGTGTCGTCTTCTCTTAGCTTCTTTTTTCCCTTATGGGACATTCCCTTATGGAAGCTTCTGGAGATGACAGATCTTGTTCCTGATATCCTTTCTGGTTGCCTCATCACTTAATTTTTGGGTGGTTACATGCTAAGTGATGAAGCAAAAAAAAAAAAAAAAGAAAAAAATGGAAGGAGAAAATGAACATATTGCTTGGTGCGACAATGTTTAATATCTAGTAGTTGATCTACTAGAGTGGTATATATGTCTATAGTATGTTAGTATCTATATATAATATAAAGCTGGGTTAGAGCAGGTGATGTGGCACCTTTCTATAGCCAGCAAACACTTTTTCCTCACATTTTTGCTGTTTGTTCTTTTTTCTCAAAAAATGTGGGAAAAAAAGATAAAAGTGTTTGCTGGCCATAGAGAGGTGCCACATCACCTACTCTATGACCAACTTTATATTAGATATAGATACTAACAGATTGTAGACATATATACCACACAGTAGGTCAACTACTACATATCAAACCTCGTCGCAGGAAACAATATTTCCTTTCCTCGCAGGGACCTTTTAACTATTTGAGGCACGATACATGTTCGGTAAGGATACTTAAGAATCACTCAGCAATTAGGTGACGAAGTGTTTATATATTTTAGGTAAAGAAACATATCTGTAGAAAGTGGAAACGACTAACCATCAACATTCGAAAAAGCATAACACCTTGTTTTTAAGAGTATTTAGATTGTTTATTATCACTGACTGCTATAATTTACATTTCTTTTCAATTATAATGCTGCTTTATATTGCCAGATAATGTTGATGTAGCGTTCGGAAACGACTAACATTCTGCTGCAGACCTTTTTGTTTATGCATAATTCTTCTACTTGAGATGAAAATCAGCTAATGTGTGAAAGTTCTTCAAAAAAATTAAAACCTATGGGCCAGGTGTTTGTCTTTTGATGGACCTCCTTTAGTAATCTTATGCTTCGAATGAAATTGGACTTTTATTTTTGATAACCAAGAAATCCTCGAGGACCGGTTGGTGCATGGTTCAAAACTCGGTCAATAATAATCTAGTCATCCTATAAATCTTAAGTTTGTTGTTCTTGTTACCCTTTGCCAGTGCGCAAGTCATTTACTCATTTCCTTGGGAGTCTTTTGCCCCCTGCAGAGTGAAACTCGTGCTTTGATTAAACTGAGATTTGATTGTTCATCATGTTGTGCAGGGTCGTTTTGAGATACTATGCTTGTCTGGCTCGTACCTGGTCTCTGAAAGTGGTGGCCCACGTGATCGCACGGGTGGTATTAGCATCTCGGTTAGTAGCCCTGATGGGCATGTACTTGGTGGTGCCATTGGTGGTAGGCTCATTGCGGCCAGCCCTGTACAGGTATTATTTTGATTCTTGTGAAAATTTTCCATTTGATAGGTCGGGTTTGATTTCAACTGCAGCATTTGAGAGGCCTCAATTTTTTAAACTTCATGGGTTTAAATATATATGAACTTCTCCCTTCTCAGAACAATATTCATGAACTTTTCCTTAAAATAGGGAATGACCCTTGTGGTCCGGCCCTTCCCCGGACCCCGCGCATAGCGGGAGCTTAGTGCACCGGGCTGTCCTTTTTTTCCTTAAAACAGGGCAATGTGTACAATCCATTTCCACCCCGTACTGAAATGTATCAAGATTAGACCAAATTTATCAACTCTGATCAAATTAAGTTCAGAATACGGAATTATCAAACAAGAATTTAAAAATTGGTCGTGAAGTTGCTCTTATTATATTGAACTTGCTCTTATCGTATTTGGATTCTATGAATCTCTACACGCTACCCACTTGTGGAAATTCACGGGTTTTTTTTGTTGTTGTTGTTTAGTCCTGTACCCGCTACCTTTGACATGGAGATCAGAAGTATCTGTTTCCTATGTTCTATGTAACAAGCAAATAATTAAATTTTGTTTACAGGTGGTTGTATGCAGCTTTGTATATGGTCCAAAGGTAAAGAGCAAACAAGAAACCAGTACCAAAGGCGAGAACGAGTCTGCTGAAAAGCCATCTACACCGATTAATGCTACTGTGAATCAAGATCCAATTTCAAATTCAGCAACCGGTGTTTGGCCGCCGAGTTCGAGGCCTGAACTAAGAAATTCCTTGCCGGAGATCGACCTAACACGCGGATGATGATAATTTGCTTCAATGGACACATGAGGGGGTTTGTATATATGTGCTGTTGTTGTAAATGAATCGCGCGGCGGGAGATCAGCTCAACCATTTAATTAGCTGCCATTAGTAGATTGATGAATTGTGCTAACAAACTCATGTAACAAAAGTATCCTTTTTTAGGTTCTTTAAAGTAGCAATGGTAGAAGTTGGTGTTGGTTTGAAGTAGATTTGTAATATTGCTGTCTTTAGAAGGTTAAGTGTGATACCATTTTATTTTAGCCAAATAGATTAATGCACTTTTTGCCTAATATTTTTTACTGTAGCATTTAATTGAGGTACTAATTTAGAAGGCAAAAAAGAACTTTTGAAGTTTTGGCCTAGATGGTTTCAACTTTCAAGCTTAGTGAGTTTTTCTTTGATATAGTGCCGAACTGCCAATATCTGCCACAACTTTCAATCTCTTTTCTATTTTCTGCTTTTTGGCTTTAGGTATACAGTATTCGAAATTCACTGACCCGATTAATTCATATTCTTGTTGAGTTGCCACATTAAGGGGTTTTTTAGTACATGGGACAAGAATAATTATTTCAGGATAAAGTTCAGGATTAATTTTATCCCATATTTGATTTGAGATAGTAGTTAATCCCGGGATAGCTTTTACACTAAGGGCTGTTTGGTATGAGATAAGGATAATTAATCTCGGGAATAAATTTGGGATGAGTTTATCTCATGTTTGGTTGGGATAAAATTATGGTATAATTAATCTCGGGATTAGTTATCTTGGGATTGTAGTGTTTCTTTATCATACGGGAGGGTGTTCAATTATACCCATGGGAGGGGTGATATAACTGTAATTTGGTTCACATTCTTGGGTATGACTAGTTTCTCTTCACGTGCGTTGCATGTATCCCCAGTCATATAGTACGCGATTTGTAAAATAAAACCAATATACTGTTGAAACAAAAATTTTGAGTAAATAATTATAGATGAAGAATAAGTACAGATTTAATGAATGATGAATGTGAATTGTCGATTGTTGAGATCAAGATGATTGGATATCGTCAAGATGAATATTATTCTCGTAATCGCACATACCAAAATTTTTTAAAAATACAAAAGAAATAGTGAAAGCACACACCTATTTACATTAGTTCTGTCTTTCTGCAAGACAATATCTTTTCACTCCTCAAATTATCTTTCTCCTTCCTATTGCTCTTATGCCACAAGATGTGCAATACTTATTCCCTTTTAAGCATCTAAATGATTTTTATTCAATAAATTGTTCAATAGAATTTTTTTTCTATTGTTTAATGTGAATGATATAACACTCTTCAAAAGGTTAAAATTTAATTTTTTATATGCGCCTTCGCAAATATTTCTTCAATTATTTCTCTACATTATCAAGGAACATTGACGCAACTCTATTGATTGATTATAATTTATGCGTATGCAATTATTTAAAAAATTATACATTTTACAATCTTACATAAATTGTAAGCATGCTTCTATTTTTTCAAGAAATTAAGAAGCCAAAATTAGTAAACACATTTGATATTCTATCATACTAAGGAACTTAATTAAACATAGATAAGAAAGTTGCACGATTTGTACCTTTGATTCCTCATCTCATGATAATATTGAAAGTGATTTACTGCAAAGAGAAGTAAGCAGTGACACTAACTTTAATATAGTAACTAACTTTAATATCCTAATTATTCATTTTTAATAATTAGGATATTTAAGTTAATAAGAAGGATATTTTAGTAATTTAAATTTTTAGATAAGAGCTTTCTCGCCGCGTACGTTGCACGTGTATGCCAAGTCAAGAAGTACAAAATTTTGTTAAGTTATATCAGCATGCCAAGTCAAGAACTTCATGATTTTATAAAGTAATATCAATATTATTAACATAAATTTTAATAAATAATTGTACATGAAATAACAAAATACAAGTTAATGTGAATAAAAATGTGTTGTCATAGTGTGAATTATTTGTCGAGATCAAAATGATTGGATATCTTCTGAATCAATAAAGATGAAGAGCCAAAATTTAATTAAATATTTGTGATCTTAAACCTCAACAAATTTATTAGAAAATGGTTAAAAGTGCAAATAAATATATATGGTGGTGTTTAGTGTCTTCTAAACACCATTATTGGAGTTTCTTTACTTTCTTAGATATATATGCTGTTGTATCTTTTGAATATAACACCAATATTGGAGTTTGTTTTATCCTTCTTATCTTTTGGTTCAAAACTTCATTTTTCTCATCTCCACTCATGCAAATGGAACTATAAGCATACAATGTAGAAGATGCAGATGAAGTGCTATGCTTTTATTGAAGCAAAAGTCAGAAATTAACCTGTTTGAGATTCATGTATGCCAATTTTAGAAAAAGAAATGCACAACCAATGATACATATTTCCAAACTTGTACATCCTTCCATAGCGGTAATACTAGTGTTATCCTCATGTTCCTTATTTTTGATCGATATTATTACTCCTTTGCTTCCTTTTTATTTTTTCTGGATTGTTGTTAAAATGTCGGTAGTACTAATGTTATCCTTGTGTTTCCTATTTTTATATCGATATTATTACCTGAAGTTTTCTTTCCTCCCCTTTTTTTTTTTTTGTTATTACTATCTCGCTTTCCCTAGTTCTTTGTTATAACTGATGTGACTTTACTTTATTAAACCGAGTGTCTTCCGAAAACAGCCTCTCTACCTTCACAAGGTGAGGGTAAGGTCTACGTACATACTATCCTCTCCGCACTGACTTGTGGAAATACACAGAGTATGATATTGTTATTGTAATCAATGACAAATCTATAAATAATCATAATAAGGGAAAAGGTTGTAGGAATAGGTCTTATTATACATAAAGAAGTAAACAGGCCAAGATAAATATTTATCTGGTCCTGCATATCACATCAGTACCTACACCAAATGCTGCAGAAGAACACATAAAAAGCAATAGAAGGAACAAATTAAACTAAGACCTCAAACCAGATGTAATGTCTTAGCTTCCAACAACTTACAACATACTATCTGTCCGAGCTGGCAGCCGGCGGAAGAAGTTGATTGGCACAGAAGGCAGCCTATGGCGAAATCTCGGATGTCTCATCATATAGATGCCTATAAGAGCTGCAATTACCTGGAATGGCGTTACGTACAAGACCAATGCAGCTATAAGGCAAAATGTGACAAATAAGGCTGTGGCACGTGGATCGCGCCAACTCAGCAGTGACTGGAATCGCTCGCCTTGTGTTGCAACGTCACCAACGACTGTTTGAATTCGTCCAGCTACACTTCTTAGCCGATCATATCTCATTCGTACCAGTTCAGGGCTACGACTAGTTGGGAATGTGTCAAACTCTTCATCAAGCTCGTCGGGGTGCACTGACTCGGCTTGTGATAACTTTGTGTTCATGTGAGGAGGATACCTAGGCCGGTAACGGTAATTCCACACTCCTATTAGAAACATGTAAAGGAAAACAGTTGGTAAAATAAGCTCTGGAAATGACACTAGCATAAGAAAGAGGACGTGCACGAGGACCGTTGTGATCGGGTTCTTCCACATGCAGATGTCTCCGAACCATTTGCCTACAGCAAATAATCCTGTGAAAATTGACATCAGACGAAAAAAGTTTGCCTTGCTACGCCTCATGCTCCAAAGGTGTGAGTCTACATCAGACATGTACTCCACTACCTCCTTTCTCAAGGGAGGTTCTGCTCGCCCCAACCGCATGGCCACTATGTTGACTGCCTGGTGTCGTAGCATGTCAAGTTGCATGACAGTGAAAGGCCTTACATAATGCATTTTCGGCAAAAGAGGGCAAGAGTATTTGTAAAGCATGTTTGCAAATGATGTGCATGTAAAACGGATTGCCAGATGCAATTCTCCCATCTTCTTAACACCGGTAGGATGAAGAACCAGCAATGGATATGAATGTGTGTAAACTCTGCCTGTTTCAAGTGTTGAGATACGAATTCTAACCTTCCCAACTTTTAGATCTTTGGTACCATTTGAACCTTTGTCTCCCAGATGGCTGTTGTCAAACACGCCAACGGTGAGAACTGTAGCTGGATCGAATACCTCCCAAGTGTATTGCTCATTGTACTTGGGACAGAGGTTATCAACAATTGTTCGAGTTCGAACCCATTTGTGACCATATTTTGCAACACAATATGTATCCGATGTGCCCTTGCCATCTCGTGTTTTCATAGGATGAAGTCCCACAGCATTTAAGACTCCAAGTTCCAGAACACCAATTGGTGGCCTCCACAGCTGTTTTGCTGTCGGGCGAAGATCACTACTATAATTAGTGGATTCGTCAAGGACATGATAGCCTCCATCGAGACAGACTCGGAGATGAAGTCTGCTTGAGAATTTCTCCTTCTTAAGCTGATCAATATCAATGGCCACCGGCTTTTCCAGGTTAAACCAACGAGAATGAATCATTTTATCATCAGCACGCTTCTCTACCAAGCTTAAAGGGATTATGACTCTCCCAATGATCTCGTCTTTTCCTGGAGCCACACGATCCTCGACTGTGAGGACGAGGTTGTCTTCAAATGGTTCAGCAGCAACAAACACGAGATCTTCATTCCAAAGAGGATTGAATGTTCGAGCCTGAACTGGCTTAGTTTTCAAAACTTGGTTTCCTATCTGTACCTTCACATAAGCATCTGGGAAACGAGTTTTCTCTGTCGGAAGCAAGTCTTGTGCCTCAACAACATTAACACGTACATACCATAACCGGGGTGCATGGTACACTTTTGAACGTATAAGAGTGGATGCAGCTGTGTCAACAGATAGAGCTGCATCAGAATGCCATGCATCAGGAAACGCTTCATCCGCTTGAGTGCCAATCCAGACAGCAAGCATGAGCTCCCCCTTTATCTTCTCTCCTTTCTTATCTGCGAGCCGGTACCACTCTGGAGCTAGTGGACTATCTGGCGGCACACGCATTGGGACTTCATTGAGGTCAAATCTGCAAAGGCCTACAAAATCATCTTTGAGAAGATCCTTGTCCTTGACTACAACTTCGAGCACAGATGCCTGCATCCTCTCCTTAGAAAAGGCAAATACTATATTCCACAAAGGATTTTGATTTTTTTCAATGTGTTTCGTAATTCCTTTGTAATTCCCGATCCTAACCTCAACATAAGGATCCACACTCCCTGTAACATCCATTGCAGGAAGCTCACGAGCCTTAACAACTCTAACAAAAAGGAAGTGCATCTTCTCAACAAGATCATAAGTACAACCAGACATCCTGTCTGTACGAATAACACGACCACCCACGACTCGGCCCCCTCCAAGGAATGGGCTTGTTTCCTTAAGTGCATAGTCAACGGGTTGTGCCATTGTCGCAGAATGCATCCGGACGAGCTGGGGTGGAGGCTGTGGTTCCGGAACCTTCATATCCTCAGTCATATATCTTGTTCCTTGAGGATGCACAGCAACAGGAGGAGGAGCTTGTTGTTGCTGAGGTGGGTGATTTGGATTGGGAAGATGATGGAACGTGTGTCTCACTTCTGATCTAGGAATTTTTGGAGCTGGAGTTTGAGCTGAGTGGCTGTGAACCTGAGTATCATTGGTTGCAGAAATAGGGGTAGATGACTTTATGGATGGATCGTCGATAACATACACTTTAAGGCCGAGTTCTCCCCTCACACGTGAGAAGATACTGCGCTTTTCCAGAGGATAATGCAATACAACAGAATCCGAATATGGTACAAAGGAAGTCCCGTTAATGGTAATCTTTCCAAGAAATGACCTGGACTGAGTAGCTCGAATATTGTTATAGATATAGGCATCAAGAACGAGCATATGGAGGTTGGAAGGGTCAGAGATGTTGAAGTAGAAAGTTTCGTTCCACACCGGACTCAGGTCCTTTTCCTTGATTGTAGTGCGAAACCTCTGACCGTCAAAGTAAAGCTCCACAAAAGAACTGGATGATCCTTGACCATCTTTCGGCAAAAGATTATGGGCGCCAACCACTTCGACACCGAGCTTCAGGTTGCTTAAGATCATCTTCGAAAAATTATTGCAAAGAATACGTAAAACCAGCAGGAAACGAAAGATGGCAGCAGTACCTGAGACATATAAAGCAAAAAAAGTTACTATGTAGCAACAGAGAGTGAAGGAGGTACAACAACAACAACCCAGTATTCCCACAAATGGGGTCCGAGGAGGGTAGTGTGTACGCAGACCTTACCCCTACCTTGGTGGGGTAGAGAGGCGGTTTTCTATAGACCTTGGCCCAAGAGGACGGAGAGTGAAGGAGGTAAAACATTTAAATTAAAGGTCGAGAACTGCTGAAGAAGAACAAAATAAATGGTGAGGTAGGCCTCATGCATCAGCAAGAACTGATGAACAAAGAGTTTCAGCTTGTAACTTGCACAGTTTTTTGAAAGACAGCATTGGACCATAAACGAATAGGAATTAGATCATTCGGCCAAAAAAAATCACCACATTAAGGTGAGGTCCAACAAGTTAACAATATCCTATTCAAGTCATTAACAACTAATGAAACGGAACTAAACTGATCTTGCTTAATCAGCCACTAAACACCAACAAGTTCCCGATTGAAGCGACCTATGATTCAATAAACTGCTTAAAATCGAAAGGATCTGGTACAGATTACAAGAAGCACCTTATCAGTCGATATAACAAGTTGATCAACTGTACGAGATAAGTTCACAAAAGATCGAAACACCAATGCAAACTTGCAGAATAAGCAAATTTATCATCAATCTGAAGAACTAAGTGAACAGAACAACCTAACAACCTTAAGCAGAACTGCTTACAGCCTTCTCATGTAATTATCTAGAAATCGTTTCTGTAATAAAGACATATTTTTAATGCAAAGGACTATTGCCACCCGCACCACAAAAAAGAGAAAGGAAGAAAAATAAAAAAGGCACTTTTAAAATACGATCTAGTCGATCCATGAAAATGTAACAAAATTTGCAAGATTCACCTTCCAACCCTCTATCATGAAATTTCAAAAATGGTGAAAATATAGTATCAGACTTACCAAAAGCAGAAGAATTTTTCACTTCTCAAACTCGAACTCAGATCTGCAAAATGCAAAGCTTAGTTAGTAACTAGTAGTCTCAATTAACTTTATACAACCTGACAACAACAACTAGCCCGTTATAGTCCAGCAAGTGGGGCCTGGGAAGGTAGATAGAACGCATGCCTTACCCCTACAGTGAATGTTGTTTCCAGTAGACCCTCGACATGAGAAAAAATGAGAATTGTGCAAGTTACTAACAAATATAAGTCAGGATATTCTCAATGAAGTAATCCGATTCAAATACACGATGTTTAAATTTCCCAACATGGTGAAAACAATCATGGAGACTATATCTGAATAGAACATTTTCAAACCTGCATGCTATTACAGCAAAGTAATCTTAGTTCATAATAGTATATAAGTAGTTCAGTTTGCAGTATCTACTCATTAGGCACACAAACAAAAAATAATACTAGTCCCTAATAAAGACAACTATAAGGAATCACTTCAAATTAAAAATCTTTACTTTAACAAAATCAGCAGCTAGATAAGATCTAACCACACTATCAAACAAGCCACAGAATCATTCTATTTGCATATTCTCACCTTCTTTTTTCTGGCACTTTAAATCTGACAAACTAAAGAAATGATAAGTGTAACTTCATAAGAAATATAATGCACAAAATATGAGGTATGAAACTAATATGAGAGTCAACTCTCTTTCAATACCATGTGCTGGTCAGCCTCATGTGGAGATCTACAAACTTATAATATAAAATTAAAGAATTTAAAAGTTTTTTATTTATTTATAAGTAAATTTAATGAATTTCAGAAGAGAAGGGCAGCCTTGATGTAACTGGTAAAGTTACTGCCATGTGACCACGAGGTCATGGGTTCGAGCCGTGGAAAAAGCCTCTTGCAGAAGTGCAAGATAAGATTGCGTACAATAGACCTTGTACGGCCCTTTTTCTACCCCTACGCACAGACAAGCTTAGTGCATCGGAGTGTCCTTTTAATTTAAAACTTCATAAAAGCATGCTTGAAGTTAAAGTTCCGTAACAGTCGCTAAAGACACACGCACTTGTCATTTTCAACTAAATCTACACCATAAATTACTAATACACATAAAGTTCATTGATCTTGACAAAAAGTAGAAAAAGGGAAAAGTGGTAATTAGCCATGCAACTAAATTACAAAAAGAAAAGCCAAAAACACTTAAATGCAGACAAAAAGCTCCAACTTTGCCATCACTTCAAAGTGTTGAAATCAAATGGTACAATAATTACCTTTCAAGATTCAAATTTTTGCTATAAAAAGAATCTTTCACATTTTATTAGTGATGAATAACACATCCAGAAAAAGTTTAAAGTGGTAATTAGCCATGCAACTAAAATACACACACACCGAAAAAAAGCCACAAATACTTTGATGCAACCAAAAAGACTCCAACTATATAATTAATTCAAAGTGTTGAAATCAAATGGTACAATAATTACCTTTCAAGATTCAAACTTTTGCTTAAAAAAACAAAAGATTTTTCATATTTTATTAGTGATAAATAACATATCCAGAAAAAGGGAAAAATGGTAACTAGCCATGCAACTAAATAACAAAAAGAAAAGCCACAACTCAAAAAGACTCCAACTTTATAATCAATTCAAAGTGATGAAATCAAATGTTACCATAATTACCTACCAAGATTCAAACTTTTGCGCAAAAACAATAGATCTTTCATATTTTACTACTGAAAAATAACACATCAAAATATAAAAATATAACGAAACAAAAAAAAAAGTGAATTTGAGGGAAAATAAGTACTTACTTACTTACTAAATAAAGGATTTAACTAAAACCAACATCAAAATTCCTTGAAAATTCTTAAATTTTAAAAAATGAAGACCAACAACGAGAAAATGAGTACTAATAAAGAGAATTTACATAAAATCAACATCTAAGTTCTTGAGCTTGTGCTTAAAAACTTTAGCATTTTGGGAAAATGCAAGTGAGCTTTTCATTAAAGTCTTGAAATTGCAAAATCATTTTCTGGGGTTTTTAAGCTAGTGTCTAAGTATTAGGGGGAAAAAAAGGTACCAAATTTTAAAGAATGAAGAAGAACAAAGAAAAGGAGATGTAAAATAGCATACCCTTTTTCTTTACAAACTTAAATCCTGCAATTTTCACCACCATTACCAAGACTAAAAGAGAAGCCAAAATGCAGCCATTAATTTGCAGTGTATTTTGATGCGTTTCTTTGCATTTATGTATAGTACATTGTTGTATATATATAAATTTTTTGTCGGATATAGGACCTCATTAATGTCATATATAGGAATTTAATGGAAGGGTAAGGGACTCAGGGGTGATTTTCTTGGGTTGGGG
>MCJB01008036.1:88304-105189 GCA_002018475.1 Nicotiana obtusifolia | reverse complement strand
AGGAAACATGAGGACTTGGGGGAGGAGATGAGGAGAGTAGCATAAAAATATTTTCTGACCTCTAACCAAACACTAAAAAGTATTTTTCGAAAAAAGTTTTTCATTCACCAACCAAATAAGAAAAAATAAGTAATAAAATCACTCATTTTCCATGAAAATATTTTTCACGGAAAACATTTTCCTTCATGCCAAACACACCCTTACGCTATTTATCTACAGAGTCAAACAATTTTTTCACTACAATTATTTTCAAATGTTTCTTATTATATGAAACTATGACACATATTACTATTTTTCAATAGTTTTTAAATGCGTAAATCATACTGTTAATAAATTAAAAATTAATATCTGAAATCTTAATTACGCCAAAAAATAAAACGAGTTCTCTTTCATTTAGGGTTGTATTTTAGAAATACAACTTAAGTTGTAAAATAAATACGATTTTAGTTGTATTTTTGAGGAATTATAAATTAGCATTCTAGAAATTTGACCTATAAGTTGCATTTCGAGATGTGACTTATAACCTGTCAGAAATATATTTAAAAGATTAATTTAAACATACCTTTAATTTAAAAAATAAGAGACCATTTTTGTATTTTCTGGTGTTTTGGCTGTTGAATATCTTTCTGCTTCAGTGACTGTAAGTTCTTGCCACCCATAAAGGTTCTTTCTTTCCTTATTATTTATCTTTCTATTTTCAGCATCTACAATCTTAAACTGGTACATGATTTCAGTTAATTTTGTTAAATTTGCCTTAATGGGTATAAAAATTTTGTGAAGTAAAGTGTGTTTTGACCCAAATAGTTTCTTGAGATGCTTCAGCTTAATTTGAAGGGAAACCCACCTTTAGTTATTCTTGCTTAATTGGTGATATTGGTTTTAGTTCTTTGGTTTGTTGTTTATATCTGTGAAGCTATCACTTTTTTGGGTTATTTATTTGAAAAAGAAGACAGTAGCAGTGTATTTAAATGTGCTTGTTTGGCTTAGTGGGTATGTGTAGTTACATCTTGTTTGTTAGTGCTGGCAAAATTGGTAATCTCACAGGCAGCTTTGGAATTTTGAGTGAGTGAGGAGGTGCATGCGGTTGCCTTTGGTGGGTATGAGAAAAGGTAAAGGAGGCCTTAGAAGTATTGGGGAGAGGTGGTCAGGTAGGACATGACGCGGCTGCAACTTGCCGAGGATATGACCCTTGATAGAAGGGTGTGGAGGTCAAGAATTAGGGAATAAGGTTAGCAGGTAATTGTACGTATCTCCATTTCGGACCGAGGGTATTAGGGTTTATATGGTATTAGATTGCTAGTATGTCATGCTGTTTTCCTATTTTCTTCCGCTTCGATCTCCTAGTACCCTGTTGTTGTTATTGCTACCGCTTCTTCTCATCTCCTTCTGACTTTGTGATTGTTGTTACTATCTTTCAGGCCTGTTTGTTTGATATCACTTGTTTCCACTGTGTCTTTTCTCTTTCTTGAGCTTAGGGTCTATTGGAAAGAGTCTCTCTACCTTACCAGGATAGAGTTAAGGTCTGCGTACACGCTACCCTCCTAGACCCCACTTGTGAGATTCAACTGAGTTGTTGTTGTTGTTGAGTGCAGAGTAGTATTTGCCTATTGACTTAGAAAAGATAAATGATTCACCACTGTTAGGATGAAACAGGTCATAGTAGAGTGGAAGGGATAACATAGGCTCATATAACCGATCCCAACCCGTTGGGGGTTAATACCAACTTGATTTATTTAATGCTTGATCAGAGACGGATTCAGGATTTAAACTCTATGAGCTACACTTTTAAGGTTCTTAGCATTGAGCCCATTATATTTTTAAAATTATAGGTTCAGACCTACCAGCTGTTACAATTCTAGTGCAATTTTCCACATAAATTTATGCTCTGCGTCAGAAGTAGTGAGTTGAACCTGGTGATGGAACTCTACATCCGCCCGGTCTTGATTACTATATATAGTTCGATCCGAGTCCGTTCCTGTTGCAGGTAACGCAGCTTTGCCACATTGAATTACACGGTGTAAAAGGCTGATAGATTCGAATGTTGTTCATTGAAATCCTTTGGATATAGTACCCTATTGTTTCATAGGTAAATAGGGTAGTTGAGTTCACGAAACTTGTTATGTGATATGATACAGTTGTTTATGCTGGAATCATAGGGAATGGAACTCCTTTAAGGCACTTGGCACTCTTTATTTGCTATGTACTAACTTCACCTGTAACAGCGTCTTGTCTGCATTGCCATATTGCGGATCAAAACTAACTTTGAGATCCTTGACTGAAAACAAATATAGCGTTTATGAGATACATGTGGATTGTATTGTAGTTTAACTCCTTGTGGGGAACATAAAAGAAAACATGTTAAAGACAACTTTCAAGGAGAAAATACATACATTATGATCTCATGCGTCTACGCCGTACTCTAAGTATGCTGTGCATGGTAGTATTCTTATGTTCTCTTCTCAGAGTTAACTGATTATATATTTTTGTTCTCTGATCTTCACTGACTAGGCTCTAGAAATTCCACATTGTTAGGTATTTCTGCTCTTTGATCTTCCCTAGATATCTTAGCCGAGGGTCTGTTGAAAACAGCCTCTCTACCTTCACTAGGTAGGGGCTTGCGTACACACTACCCTCTCCAATCCCTACTTGTGAGAAAACACTGGATTGTTGTTGTTGATCTTGCCTAGATTGACTTGAGAAATTCTACATGTTTTCAGCTTCGCGAGTGTTAAATTCCATAGTAGTTGTTGATGGAATCACACAGCCCAACATCTAGTGACAATTATGCTGCTGATATCTCTTCCATCCGGGGAGCTCAAGTACGCATCGAGCCCTTTGTGCACAAAACTCCTGTCCTCACCTCAGAAACTTTAAATTCTATTGCTGGAAGAAAGCTCTACTTTAAATGTGAATGCTTTCAGAAGGGGTGAGAAGCTCTTTGTCTTCAAGTAGTTTTTCTGCGATGTGTGTTATTAGTGAACTGAAATTTCTTCTTATATGACTTCTAAAAGTTCTAATATAAGGGCCACTGGTTTGTGCAATTTTGTCAGTGGTGCTTTTAAATTCCGAGGGGCGTGTAATGCTATTTATTCACTTGATGATAATCAGGCTGAAAAAGGAGTTGTAACTCATAGCAGGTTCGCTTAAAGCTTTCTGGTTTCTGTGGTTTACTATCTTTATCAGTTTTCTCGATATCCTCCAATCTGCTTCCCTTGACTTTAGTGGAAACCATGCGGCAGCTCTTGCTTTGGCTGCAAAACTGCGGGGCATCCCTGCATATATAGTTATACCAAAAAATGCTCCAAAATGCAAAGTTGAGAATGTCAAACGTTACGGTGGTCAGATTATCTGGAGTGAGCCATCAATGCAGTCCCGAGAGGATACTGCAAATAAGGTGTTGCAAGATACTGGCGCTGTTCTTATTCATCCCTACAATGATGGGCGCATCATAAGGTAACATTTTTTTTCTTCATCATTTATTCATAGATGATATTTGGTTCCAGTCTGTCGTCTTCTTTAGGTGATTTCTTCCCTTCTGCCTGAACCTTGGTGGGCAGAATTATCCGGTGCCTGTGCTGGTAGGAGATAGGAGGTAGAAGGTACCTGGTGAAATATTCAAGTTACGTGCAAGCTGGCCCAAACACCACCATTTTCGTTAAAAGAAATTATGTTGCCACTATTTGCTTTCGAGCTCTGGAACTAATATCTTATCTTGGCTTGTCGGTCTTCTAGTTAACCTTCAACGAAAAAATGTAAGATTCTTAGATCATTAATTTCAGTTTTAGGCAGGAAAACTGAAGAGTATGAAAGAACTTTTTCTGCAAAGGACATCTAAAAGTAAGAGCATAAGAGATCTCATGTCTCAGTTTGAGAAGAAAACTTGCTCAGCCAGTTGCTACAAGAAATGGTGTTAATTCTAACCTCTCAAACTCATATCAAAAGAATTTCCATTTTGCTGAAATGTTTCTTCTGGTCTTTACAGTGGGCAGGGTACAATATCACTGGAGTTTCTGGAACAGGCTCAAGATATTGACACTTTAATAGTCCCAATTAGTGGTAAATCAACCTTTTTTTTCACGAGTAAATCAATCCTTTTAAGACTTCATAAGTCGTTTGCTTGAGATTTTAATTTGTATCAACCTTATTTTCTGGGTTGGAATGAAGGAGGTGGTCTAATATCAGGAGTCGCGTTGGCTGCTAAGTCCATCAATCCTTCCATTCGCATTTTGGCTGCTGAACCAATGGGAGCAGATGATACTTTCCAGTCAAAGATCAATGGTAGGATTACTAAGTTATCTGAAGTCAACACTATCGCTGATGGGCTTCGAGCTTTTCTTGGAGATCTTACATGGTAAAGTCATAGATCTCCTTCTACTCTAAACTACTATGTGCCTATTTGGACTTTTTGTGGTCAAAGTCATAAGGTTTGTTGGTGGAAAGCGGCATAAATCAATATTTTTAGAGGTTTTTTCCGGTTCACTTTTGGCTGTATTTACCCTTGCATTAGAGAAGTCTATTTCTCCCTTTGCCCCTTTTAGTGTCGGCCGAGCGCCATAAGGCTTTTTCAATTTGATAAGTTTGTTTATCAAATGATCCCTGGCAAAGGCGGACCTGTGCTATACCGAGAAGGGTCACCGGAACCCGTAAAGTTCGACAAAAATTTCATGTATACATGTATACGTCTTTAGAAATAGTGATATATTAGTAATGGATACCCATATATAAAGCAGATTTTGGTTGAATCCAAAAGTGTACCCCTGACTTTCAAATCTTGAGTCCTGCCTTTGATCCCTGGCATTTACCCTTAGTATCAAATTACAGGCCTATAGTCCGCGATCTCGTGGATGATGTCATAGTTGTTGATGATAAAGAGATAATACAAGCTATGAAACTTTGCTATGAGATTCTAAAGATTGCAGTGGAGCCAAGTGGAGCTATTGGCCTTGCAGCTGTTCTTTCTGATGGTTTCCAAAAACATCCAGCCCATAGTGACTGCAGTCATATTGGCATTGTAATTTCTGGAGGCAATGTTGATCTTGGTGTTCTTTGGAATTCGCTCGAGAAATAAAAAATTCCATATTCAATCTCTTCTCTCACAGGAACCAACTTTCATATATTCATGTATTGTGCGGATTCATCATAAATTGATTAGTTTTACGCTGTCAGCCTACCACAACTCTCTTCTTTATCCGGACTTAGAATTGACATTGTGAGCAAGCTCATACATGCGCAATAGTAGTAGTTAGTTATATTGTGAATTTTGGTCCTAAACAAGTCAAAAAGGGGTTCAAAGTATTTGTGTGATTAGGAAAGCTTCTCATTAAGAGTAGAATTGGAAGTTTAAGCTAAATTGTTTCCAAATTTAGAAAGGGGTCATTCTTTTTGGAACGGACCAAAAAGAAAATAGGTTCACATGAACTGAAACAGAGAGAGTAGTATATAAGCAACAAGTGTTATGTATGTTATCATTGTTTTTGTTGTCTCTTTAATTGTTTACACAATTTCTCTCATTTATGAATGCTTTAGGAGTAACCTGCAAGTTCAATAAACCTTGCAACTTGCTTTGCAGTTGAAATATTTCTGAGTGTCTCATTTTTATCACCTAATTCTTGGATAGAGTTGAAAGTTATTTGCAATGCTTAAATACAATTGGAGGAGTTATAAAGACACATGCAACTACTGGAAAATGAGCAATCGAACATGCAACAATGGAAGAAAACAGAAATGAATTTATAATTTATATTTGATGGGTTCGACTTTTAAAGTTTTTAGTACGAAATTTATTGTACTTTTAAAATTTAAGATTTAAGATTTAATTTTTTGTTGAATTTAATGAGTTATCACATATATATCAAAACTTTGTGTCGAAAATGTTGGATTTAGGTAGGTCCATTTTTAAGAGCTACATCCTTCATCATCCATTTTTATTATAAACACTATAAACAAACTAATAACAGCAGAAATTGCAAAAGCTACTGTAGACATGTGAATTTTGTGAAATTAAAGTCTATGCTAACTTTGGACAAACTCCTAGAATTATTTAAGTTCAAAATATGGATTTAAATTAAAGCCTAAATTCATTGGGCTAATCCATTGAGTTGGTCTTCAAGAGATGAGCCCATCTTATTAGTCCAAGGTTGATGTCACGTGTCAAATGACTGGGCGTACCAAGCTAAATTAAGGACCAATAAAATCATGCAATGTGCATAAGTAATGTAGCATGCCAAGTCAAATGCAAGGACCAATCAAATGTTGCCAAGTGTTCAAATGACATAGTTTAACCAATCAAATGCAAGCTTATCACATAGCTTTAGTGATAAATTTGATGACTCAAGTTGGCCAATCAAATTGGAGGACAAAGGTGAGTGTTTATCACAAACTCTTTTGCCCTACAACTATAAATAGGGTTCTCCACAAGGCCAAAAAAAGGAAGGGAACAACAAGAAAAAAATACATATTGAAGCTCTCCTCTATAGTGGTGATTCACAAGTCTTCCGCATGGCAAGAAATCGTCGTCTCCAAGGGGTGAGCCGCAAGTTTCCATCCTCCACATTTGTGATCAAAGCTTAGCTCCGCATTCATGGTCAAATCCCAACAACAAGTGGTCCATCAATTCAAGAACAAGAGAAGCTCTTGAATTGACGGTCGTGAGGAGAAGAATCAGAGGATTATATCTTTTAACTTAAAATTGTTCAAAGATTGTAAGCCGCGTAAATTATTGAAATACAATGTCTTGATTATTATTTTCAGGGACTTTAGTTGTTACAAATTTTGGCACGCCTAGTGGGACTATCTTTGCCTCTCATCTCTTCTCTCCAACAATCAAAATCCAAGAACACTAAGATGGCTCCTGAGAAGATCAATTCAAAGTTCGCTTTCACAAGCTACCGAATCCAAATTTTCTACTATTGTGGAAAACATCCTAGATGTTACTAAGGGAAGCGTGAGACCAATTACAAGGAACCAAGCCAAAATGTTGGGACAAAGAACATCTCAACCGCAGTCTGAATCTTCTGTTATTTTTGGTTCATTATTTTTAAAAGGCGTGAGATCTTCCGCAAGCACGGCCGCAGAAGGAAATAACATCGCCGAGAGGATCTAGAAGGTTTTTGCCCAACTTAGCTTGTTTACACCCAAGAAATCCCTTGCGCGAATCGATGATGATACCTTGAGTATTAGATCTACTCCGCATAACATGTCCAAATATCATGTTCGCGAGAAACCATGTTATTCTCCATGGGGTAAAGTTTTCATTTGAAAACGAACTTGAAGAGTAATTGCATGCCACTACGCTTCTTAACGCATGAGCCTAAACGGTATGTTGCAATACTTCTCAACGCACGAGCCTAAACTGCAATTTATGATGCTCTTAGATACACGAACCTAAAATATATGATATGAAACTCCTCAAATTCTAGCCAAATCTTCAAGTTATAAATCTTCACAATTTCGAGCCAAATCTTCAACTTGCAAAGCTCTCAAAATTCGAGCAAAGTCTTCAAGTTGTAAAGCTCACCAAAATAGCAAAGACTAAATTCGAGTAAAGTCTTCAAGATATATAGCTCTGCAAATATGAGCAAATACTTCAAGTTACGAGACTCTTTAAATTTGAGCAAAGTCTCCAAGTTGCAAACACTTGTTGTATGCACAAGTATAAACTGCATAAAGAGACAAGTGGTTCGACGTCCACTATGTGGACCTCTGGGGAATATTCTTAGAGATATCAAGACTGTTAATTCTCTCTTGAAAATCTGCAAAATAAAAGAAAAGATTTTGGAGCCGCGGTGCCAATGGTACGAAGCTTTTGGTTTTTTCTTTTTTTAGTTTATCGGTGCCCAATGATATGGAGCTTTAGCTCAGCAGTAAGTACCGCTGTCAACGACACGACGCTCTAATGCGGATGGTGAACATTGTGATATTCACCTCTCCGCCAAATATTGAAGGATGTAATGCTCCTCTGATTATTCTGTCAAAGCTGTGAGAAGTCCATGAACTTGTTCGCTAAGTTGCAAGAAGATAAGTACTTCTTATTTGATTATTCTGTCAAAGCTAAGATAGTGTTGATCATGTACTTCTTCACCTGATCTGTTACAGAGAACTCGCCAGGTCCGTCTTTGCCGAAACTGCAAAATAAATAAATAAATTGAAGTATGATGCCCGAACAATCCTCGAGATTTTAGTGCTTAATTCATAAATTTGCTGCAACTATATCAAAAAAGCAGAGCTTCTAGTTTTATGTATGTTGTAAATCTAAGAGTCTTCGCTTCAAACTCACAAATGGCTCGTTATTGGGACACTCCTATCTTGAGATATGAATTTTTCGGCAAGAGCGCTCAAAGTTGAAGGAGCCAGTATGTCAGAACTCGTTATCTAACTTCTGAAACAAATCTGGGAAGACATAGGGACATTTTGTTGGGAATAAACCCCCTACAGAAATAATATTCATAGTAACAAAAGCGGAATAATAACATAGCACCGATATAAGGTAATTAACAAGAATAAAATAGTGACAATGACACCAAGATTTTTACGTGAAAAACCCTTTTGAATAAGGAAAAAAACCACAGTCTCGAGACGAGCAGCTGATATCACTATAGTAAGAAATTTTACATTTTGTATGTTCTAGTAAAATACTCTAAAGACCAGTACAACACTCAAAAGAAATAACCCTCTTTAGATATTCCCACCTCACTACAATTTCGCTCACTCTCTATTTTTCTCAAAGACTATTTTCTTATACCTTATCTGTAAAACCTCACTCTTTCTCTTTCTCTTAGTTGGAGTGTAGAAATGAGCGCCAAATCTATCCTTTTATAGCCGAAGCCTCACTCTCTAAAGCCTATTATATTGATAATTTGCACACACTTTTTCTTCTTTTTCTTCAATGTTGACAATTCAACAAAGTTGGCTACCAAATCAAAGAAATTCTCGGCCAAATATTTCCTTCAGCACATGCCTATTACTGTGGCTTTTGAATGAGATGGACCCTATCAATCTCCCTCTCCAGTCTCATTCATCTAGTGGAGGTAGCATTGTCTTTTAGTTTGAGTGCATGCCGACAAGTTCTTTGTATAGCTCGAACTTGTCTCTTGGTACCACCTTGGTCAACATATCAGCAGGATTTTCATTCGTGTGAATCTTTTTGACCTGTAAAGATTCGTTCTCCACCTGCTCACGAGTCCAATTATATCTCACATCTATATGCTTTGTTCTTGCATGGTACATGGAGTTCTTGCTCAAGTCTATTGCACTTTGATTATCACAATAGATGACATACTCCTTTTGATGCAATTCCAGCTTTTGAAGAAATCACTTGAGCCATACCATCTCCTTTCCAGCTTCTGTAGCGGCACTGTACTCTGCTTCAGTTGTTAAAAGTGCAACACACTTCTGCAATTTAGACTGCCATGATATAGCTCCCCCTTAAAAAGTAAATAGATATCCAATAGTGGATTTTCTATTATCAGTATCACTGGCCATATCAGCATCCATGTACCTCTTAGGTACCTGAGTATCCACTTGACTGCTTCCCAATGTTCCTTTCCAGTATTTTCAAGGAATCTGCTAACAACACCAACTGCATGAGCAATATCAAGTCCAGTGCATACCATTGTATACATCAAGCTTCCGGCTGCTGAAGGATAAGGAACTCTAGCCATGTTACCTTTCTCCTCCACTATTATAGGACACATCTTCTTTCTCAACTTTAGATGATTAGTAAGAGGTGTGCTGACTGGCTTAGCATTCTTAGTGTTGAAGCGTTGCAGTACACGTTTGATGTACTTCTCTTGAGACAACCACAACTTTCTACTTGTTCGCTCTCGAACTATCTTCATACTCAGATATTGTTGTACTGGGCCCAAGTCCTTCATATCAAATAACTTGGACAAATCTCCCTTCAAATTTGCGATCATCTCATTGTCTTTTCCTATAATTAACATGTCATCCACATACAACAACAATATAATAAAGTTATTCTCATAAAATATTTTTAAGTATACACATGGATTAGAATAGGTCTTTATGTATGCTTGACTTTTCATGAATGAGTCAAACTTCGTTACCACTGACTTGGTGCCTAATTCAATCCATAAAGTTTTTATGTATGTTTGACTTTTCATGAATGAGTCAAACTTCGTTACCACTGCCTTGGTGCCTACTTCAATCCATAAAGACTATTATTCAATTTGCACGCCATGTGTTTCTTTTTAGCTACTTCAAATCCTTCTAGCTGCTCCATATAAATCTCCTCTTCCAAATCTCCATGAAGAAATGCAATTTTCACATCCAACTGCTCCACTTCAAGATCTAGGTTAGCTGCTAAGCTCAAAATTGTTCGAATAGAAGTCATTTTGACAATAGGTGAGAAAATTTCGTCAAAATCAATACCTTTTTTCTGTTCGAAGCCTTTAACCACCAATCGAGCTTTGTATCTGACCAGCTTGCCATTTCCATCTTTCTTGAGTTTAAAGACCCACTTACATTTGAGTGGTCTTTTACCCTTTGGAAGTTCAACCATCTTAAACGTGCCGTTTTTGGCAGAGATTCTATCTCTTCTTGCATGACTTTCATCCACTGGTTCTTTTCTGTATGGGACAACACCTCTTTAAGACTTTCCGGCTCCTTTTCATCATTGATGACATACTCTATGGAAGGTTACCTGCATGACTATACCCTTGGCCTTCCTGATCTCCTTATAGGTTGAGGTTGTTCTTCTCCCTGAGTGGGGTGCTCCATTTGCTCAACATCATCATCAAGTTGCTTCCTCTGCTCAATAACCTCACCAGGTTGCTCCCACTGCTTTACAACCTCGTTGGTCCTATTTTCTGCACTTGTGGGATTGTTAGAAGTAGAAGGAATAGTAACAAGGTTAGGAATTATACCATTCTTGGCCTTCTCTGGTATATTAGCAGCAGCTCCAACTTCACTTTCTCGGAAGACTACACCTCTACTTCTGATGACCTTCTTCTTTACAGGATCCCATAATCTGTATCCAAACTCTTCATCTCCATATCCGATGAATATGCAAGAAAAAGATTTATCATCCATCTTTGTTCTCTACTCTTTTGGTACATATGTAAAAGCTTTGCAACTAAACACCTTCAGATGCGAGTAGGACACCTCCTTGTTGGTCCAAACTCTCTCTGGGATGTCAAAGGCCAATGGAACTGATGGACTCCCATTGATCAGGTAACAGGCTGTTTGATCCGCTTCACCCTAGAATGACTTAGGCAGTTTAGCCATTCTGAGCATGTTTCTCTCCTTCTCTACAATGGTGCGATTCATCCTTTCGGCTACGCTATTGTGTAATGGGGTTCAAGGAACTGTCTTTTCATGTCTGATCCCATGGCTCGAACAGTACTCTTCAAATTCCCTTGAAGTGTACTCACCTCCATTGTCACTTCAAAGACGCTATAACTTTTGGCCTGTTTCCCTTTCCGTCATAGCATGAAACTTCTGAAAACTTGAAACACCTGATCTTTGGTTTTCAAAATATAAACCCATAATTTTCGTGAAGCATCATCAATAAAAGTAACAAAATATTTGTTACCTCCCATCGATTCAATTTTTATTGGACCACAAACATCCAAATATACCAAATCAAGTATATTCAATTTTTTTCCAGACGATGAAATAATGCTTTATGCTGCTTACCAAATATACAGTAGTCACAAGGTTTTACCTTTGTACCTTTGGCACAAGAAATAAGTGATTTCCTGGCAAGAATCTACAATCCCTTCTCGCTCATATGACCCATCCTTGTGTGCCACAAATCTGCAGAAATCTCATCTTATGTCGCGTTCAATTCACCGTGGCATATTTCTCCATTTGTCCTACAACGTGCCACGAGCAACTCCTTTTGCAATCACCTATGATCCTTTGGTGAGTCTCCACTTTTGATTTGCAAAATGGTTCTCGTACCCATCTTGGTCTAAAACAATTCCCGAGATCAAGTTCATCCACAAATCAGGTACATGTCACACGTCCTTTAGAACCAATATGCATCAGACATTTGTCTTAATACAAATGTCACCAATCCTCGCAATCTTTAAATAACTTATGTTACCCATTCTCACAGTGCGACATATCTGCAAAAAAGATCTCTTATCGGTGTGGCATGGTAAGATGCTGCTGTATCAACCACGCATTCCGACTCTGGACCTCATAAGTGTATGCATTCTTCTTCCTCGTTTATAAAGAGTACAACATTATCACTGTTTTGCACCATGGCGACTATGTTGTCGTCATTCTTCTAGCCACTAGTTTCACCTTTGCCCTTCCTTGGATTTGGGCAATCTCTTTTGAAGTGACGTGGTTGATCACAATTGTAACAATTTCTAACTCTTGATTTGGATCGATTCTTAGACTTCCCACGAGCTCCGGATCTACCATAGTTGCTCGAAGTCCTTCGATAACTCCTGCTTCTACCTTCCATGATGAGAGCCTGTCCTTGATTTTCAGGCTTCTTTCTCATCGTCTCATTAAGTATAAGAGCTGATGTGACGTCTTTCAACTCAATGGTAGTTATACCGTGCAGGATGGTTGTTGCCAAATTATCGTATGAAGATGGCAACGAGTTTAATAGCAAGATGGATTTATCTTTTTCCTCGATTTTCACTCCGAGGTTGGCTAGCTGTGTGATTAGTCCGTTAAACACATTTAAATGTGACAAAAAAATTGTACCTTCACCCATGTGTAGGGCGTATAGCTGCTTCTTCAGGTACAATTTATTTGTTAGCGTTTTGGACATGTATAGGTTCCAACCTTGTCCAAATGCCACGTGTGGTGTTTTCATCAATGATATTATTTACCACATTATCTGATAATTGTAACCTAATTACACTAGCAGCCCTTTCATCCAAGTTAGCCCACTCCTCAGCTTTCATGGTATTAGGCTTTTTGGCATTAACATCTAGTACCTTGTGTAATCTTTGTTGGATGAGCAGATCCCTCATCCTTCTTTGCCATGTTGAAAAACAGTTATCTCCATTGAATTTTGCTACCTCGTACTTTACTCCGGACATTTCTTTTTCTCCGAGTATAGTACTACCGACAATGATTAGTACTTCTGTTAACGAGCAGAACCTGTGGTTTGATACCAGTTGTTGGGAATAAAATTCACAGTAATGAAAGCGGCCTCGAGACGAGCCGCTTTTATCTCCGTTGAATTTTGCTACCTCGTACTGTACTCAGGATATTTTTTTTTCTTCGAGTATAGTACTATCAACAGTGAATAGTACTTTTGTGAACAAGCAGAACCTGTGCTCTAATACCAGTTGTTGGGAATAAACCCCCTACACCAAGATTTTTACGTGGAAAATCCTTTTGAATAAGAGAAAAACCACGGTTCGAGACGAGCAATTGATATCACTATAGCAAGGAATTTTATACTTTGTAGGTCCCAGTAAAATACTCCAAAGACCACTACAATACTCAAAAGAAATAACTCTTTTTTGATATTCCCACCTCACTACAATATTGCTTACTCTCTATTTTTCTCACAGATTATTTTCTTATACCTTGTCTGTGAAACCTCACTCTTTCTTTCTCTCTTTGTTGGTGTGTGGAAATGAGAGCCGAAGCTCTCCTTTTATAGCCGAAGCCTCACTCTCTAAAGCCTACTATATTTGACAATTTGCACACATTTTTCCTTCTTTTTCTTTAATGTTGACAATTTAATAAAGTTGGCTACCAAACCAAAGAAATTCTTAGCCGAATATTTTTCTTAGGCACATGCCTATTACTTTGGCTTTTGAATGAGATGGACCCCATTACATTTTGATTATGATTCTTATATATATCTTACTAGAAGTCTATTTTCGGTTGCCGCAAGCCGCTAGTTATTTCGATATTCCTATGCCAAGATAAGATTTATTTTGTGAAGGCGCACAATTTGAAAAGTCAAACGCAACAGCATCTGAAATGAAAATTCAAAATATTAACTGAGATGATACAGAAGGATTTTTGCTCCGATTCTTGGATATGTTGTTTGTGTCTTGTTTTAGGAGAAGCAAGCAGATTGCGCTTTTAGTGCTCCTACAGCGAGATATGAATTTGTTTCCCCAAGCGCGCGAAGCAATAAGGCTAAAATGCGAGGCTGGTACCTCAGTTTCGAAATTTAGTTCAGGCCAAACCAGATGGAATTTGGCTGTGAGTTTTAAATATGTTAAATATCTTTGAGTTATGGTTCTGTACAATTAAGAACCTCGCAATTTATAGACTCCTAGCTCAAGTTATGAATTTTGCAGTAAAAGTATGCAAAGCTGGAATGCTACCTGGTCAGACGTCTCGATCAACTTTAGAAAATTGCACCTGTCTGTCTACATGGAGTTATGATACGAAATTTAAATATGTTGAAGTTCTGAATGTCTAATTTTTAGAAAAACAAACCACATGTGATTTAGAGGCTCCAACCTCAAGTTATGGCTTATTCGGCGATAGCGCATGAAGCTTAAAAACAAACAGGCCAGGCTTAGATACCAACTTCAGAAGTCACTCCTTCCCAATGCGGAAGGAATTTCAAGCTGAAATTTGGATGTGTTATTACTGCCAAAGTCTAGTTTCTGCAATAATCATGCAGCTGACAATTCCATCTTCCCTACATTCCGAAACAAATATTGTTGCAAAGGTGCGCATAGATGGAAATCGACAAAGTTTGAAGAATGGACGTTGTCCCATGTATGTCTCTGCCAAAGTATATATTGATGTGCGCTATCTGTATTTGTCTGCCAAGGTTTTAAGGCAGAAACACGCCATGTATTCTTCCTTCAAGCTGCAAGGAAGAGGATGCCATATGTGTTTCTTTCGCCAAACCTCAAGGATGAAACACTCTATGCGCGTTTTTCGCGCTCCAAGTCGCATGGACGAGATATGCCACATGCCTTCTCTAAGGAAGGATGTGGTTGTCCCAAGCCTTCTTTCTCGCTAAGAGGTAAGGAAGAGACGTGTCATGTACTTTTTGTTCAAGCTACAAGGAGATGCCTCATGTACTTCTTCAAGGGAGCTAGACATACCAACTAGTCCTTAGCCACAATAAAAGTCTTCAAATCTGTGGAAAGTGCATAAGGGACGTGCCGAGAGGTTCCTCGCCAATCATGCAGACATCACTTGATGGAGATGATGGAAAGGCAAAGAAGGATTATTTAGGTCCAAGATATGGATTTAAATTAAAGCGCAAATTCATTGGGCTAATCCATTGAGTTGGTCTTCAAGAGATGAGCCCACCTTATTAATCCAAGGTCGATGCCACGTATCAAATGACGTGGCGCACCAAGTTAAATCTTTGACCATGAAAATCATGCAATGTACATAAGTGATATAGCATGTCAAGTCAAATGTAAGGACCAACCAAATATTGTCAAGAATCAAATGACATGGTTCAACCAATCACATGCAAGCTTATCACATAGCTTTAACGATAAGTTTGATTACTCAAGGCCAATCAAATTTGAGAACAAAGCTGAGTGTTTATCACAAACTCTTTTCTCCTACAACTATAAATTGGAGTCTCCATTCCAAAGAAAAGGAAAGGAACAACAAGAAAAAGATACATATTAAAGCTCTCCTCTACATTGGTGGTTCAAAAGTCTTCCGCATAGCAAGAAGTCGTCGTCCCCAAGGGGTGAGCCGCAAGGATCCATCCTCCACGTTTGTGATCAAAGCCTAACTCCGCATTCGTGGTCAAAATCCCAACAAAAAGTGGTCTATCAATTCAAGAACAAGTGAAGCTCTCGAATTGACGTTTGTGAGGAGAAGAATCAGAGGATTACATCTTTTAACTTAAGATTGTTCAAAGATTGTAACCCGCATAAATTGTTGAAATACAAATACTTTTATTTGTCGCTATATTTCTTGTCTTGATTATTATTTTCGGGAACGAAATTTTAGTTGTTACAACTACATCTTCAAATGTGAGTTTCAGCTAAATTCTTTTTCCATAACTTTCACTAAATCTAAAAACCAAAATTCATTAAATATTTGATTGAGACTAAAGAGACTCACTTTTGTCAAATTTAAAGGACCAAAACTTCTTAAGAATACATTTAAAAGACTATTTTAGATTAACCCAAAACATATGGAACCATTTTCGTCATTTTGCTATTCCTGTTGTATGCTTCTTTTCAACAACCTTTTTTAGGGTTTTAGAGTCCGTTTCCTTATTCTGAAGCATGAGCTCCACAACAATGGATACCCACCCCCCTCCTCCTCCACCATGTTGGAGCAACATCCTAAAACAACCACCACCACCACCACAACCACAAGCTCCGGCCACCTTCACCGCCGCCGTACCCATGGCAGCAGCGGCAGCAGGTACTGGAGTTCTAGTCGGGAGCTGCAAGTCGACGAAGGGAATAGCAGTAGCAGTAGTAGACGCAAACGCTATAATTCAAGGCGGAGATAAGCTGAACCATTCAGCTGACCGGTTCGTATCGGTACCTGAAGTGTTGAGCGAGATTCGTGATCCTAATTCTCGTCACTCGCTTAATTTCCTTCCGTTCACTGTTGATACAATGGAACCTTCTCCTGATTCTCTTAAGAAAGGTTAAAAAGTTTATTTTTTTAAAATTTTTGTACGTATTTTTATGTTTATGTGCTATGTTAGATGTGTAGTTTTGTTGATTTTATTAACCTTTTATTTATATTGCTTTGGTTTAGTTACATGAAATTAATCAGTTAGCATAATATTGATTTTTCCTCAATCCGAAATTAGTTGAGGTCGGCATCGCTATGCTTGCTAACCATTTTGATATTGTGAAGATGCATCATTAATTTCTAGTTTTATTCTTTCTGTCAATTTATCTAAAAAATCTGCTCTTTTATTTGGGCTTGGGACTGGCAATATGAACAAGTTCACACTTAAAGTGAATTTGCGCAGGTGGGGGTG
>MCJB01008036.1:35018-88284 GCA_002018475.1 Nicotiana obtusifolia | reverse complement strand
GGGGGGGGGGGGGGGGGGGGGGGGGTAGAAGATACTATGTTTTGCTGATAGCTGAACAAACTCGATAGACCGTTGTGGATGGCTCGATTAAGTCGTGCACAACTCTCGTGTGTGTGTGTGTGTATGTGTGATTCTATTGATAAGTAAGGTCACGTTGTATTCTTTTTAAACACCGACTTGTTGAAAGAAAAACTGTGGTGAAATATGTGAAGTATTTTGGTTTTTATATATCTTTGTCGTTTCTTGTCAATTTGTTTGCTTAATGGCCACTAGGTAAGTCTGGTTCCAATTACAGAGGTTAGAGTCTAACTTTATCAGAAAAGTTGTTAAGGTAGCATTTGATGTATGCTGAGGCCCAAGAATGTTTAGTCTAGTTAGAGATTGGTATATCAATATAGAGATAAGTGTGCGATATATAGAATCTCTAGTTTTAGAGAAACCCAGAAGCGTATGTCAGTTTAGGGAGATGTGTGAGTTTTAGAGAATGTCTAATTTAAAGAACTATGCTCAGAGTGTTATTTTTAATCTTGAATATCTTGTTGAATATGTTATGTTACCTGTCTTTTCAGTTATCAGCTTTGCAAGAGCTACTGGTGATTTGCAAACACTTTCCGATGTGGATCTCAAGCTCATTGCTTTAACTTACACTTTGGAGGCTCAATTTCATGGAACTCATCATCTCCGGGATTGCCCTCCGCCTATTCACATGGTTAATGTGAAAAGGTTGCCAGAGAAGGAGTTGCCCGGATGGGGCTCTAATGTCCCTAATCAAGAAGAATGGGACGCAATAGAACATGTAATGGATGCTGGAGCAAACTCCAACTCTAGAATTCTTCCATTGAAAGATTTGAGCTTGAATGTTATTCCTCTTGATCAACAAAGTAGAGATGGTTCAACCTTGAATGGCGGCGATTCTCATTCTGAGGATCAGCTGGATGCTGATGGTGGGTTCGGGAAGCATAGAAAGTACCTGCCACAGAAAAAAGAGGTAAATATTGAAAGTAAGAAGATGGTTGCCGATGGAATTGATGCATCACAGGGACAATATGATGAGGATGGTGATGATTGGCGACCCGCTGTGAGCCGAAGTACTCATAGGAGATTTCTCAGACGAAAAGCTAGACGTGAAATGTCTGAGACATCATCTAAAATGGATGATATACAAGATGAAACTGAAAATGCAGTAAATGAAAACTTTGACAACTGTCAATGTGATGATATCGCTACGTCCCGTATACCGGAAGAAAATCCCGAGGCGAATGGAGAGGGCAGTAAGATTACTGAAGTAAGAGATGGTGAAGAAAATTTATCTACAATTTTGAGTCAAATGCGGCTTGAAGAAAATTCTGCAAATGTTCTTCAAGATGACGCAGATGCAAACATTTCCCTTGAGGGGTCTGAATCCAATGATGCTAAGCAAGACGGTAAAGAACCTGAAGAAGATGAAGGGGAGAATTTTGACTGTGCTGATGGAGGAGCGGAAGATGCAGAGATGGCCAGCCAGATGGATGAGAGCATTGAAACATCGATTGTGGATGATGACAGCAGCGAACAGAGTTGGATGTTAAAATCCTTGTCCGAGTCAAGCGTGGCTTGTGTGACAGGTGATTTTGCAATGCAAAATGTTATTCTTCAAATGGGCTTACGCCTTGTGGCACCTGGAGGAATGCAGATTCGTGAGCTGCACAGGTTTGTAAAAGCTGCTGTGATCCCCACCCCATCCCCCAAATAAGAGAAAAGAAAAAAAAATGTATTTCAGCTTTGTACTACCCAATAAAAAATGTATTTCAGCTTTGTACTACCCTATAATATCCATTGTCTATTCTTCATGTTGCCGAGTTATCATGAACGCTGTAAGAGGACTATTGAAATGATCCTCCTATTGAGCCAGTCAATACACTTTCCTTTATGCTTGGACTCCTCTAATACTTGGTTGTATAGGAATGTGATTTGCTGACTGTAGTTTTTATTTTCAGGTGGGTACTGAAATGCCATGCCTGCTATAAAGTGACAACAGATGTTGGTAGGATTTTCTGTCCCAATTGTGGAAATGGAGGCACTTTACGCAAGGTAGCAGTGACTGTTGGTGAAAATGGTATTGTTCTTGCAGCACGCCGACCACGTATATCCTTGCGAGGAACGAAGGTGAGAACTGAGACCTCATTTTCTATGCATCTCCAATTTTTAATCTTCTATAAATCACATCCTGGCACCTAATCAAAACAGTAACTTGAGTATATGCTTAGGTAAGCTCACATTTGTCACTTTTTTCTGTACATAGCTGCTTTTTTTTTTTTTTTTTAAATCCAATTACTCAAAGATGAGTGGCTTGTGAAGCATAGTCATGAAGCTTTTTACTCTAAATAATAGATGGTGATTTCGTGTGAGTTGCACACTGCTCGCATATGCGAACTGAAATGTGTTCAATGCTTATTAATCGTATATAAAAGTTGGAATAGACATTGAAGCCACTGCTTAGAATCCTCTCTTTTCAATCTTATACTTCGCCTAAATGTCACAATGTCAAATTTTGCTGTTGGCTTTCATTTGCAGTTTTCCCTGCCTTTACCTCACGGGGGTAGAGATGCTGTTACCAAGAATCCGATATTACGTGAGGATCAGCTTCCGCAGAAGTTCCTATATCCTAAGACGAAAAAGAAGAACAAGCAGGTTGGTTTCAGCAAAATGTCTCTTCCCCTCGTCTTTTTATCCTTTCTTTCAATTACTATGATAAATATTTTAGGTTCACATTTTCAAGTTCTCTGAGAAGTTGAGTTGATTTATTCTGTAGGGGGATGAGATATTTACTCCGGACACTCTTTTTCTCCACCATACTAGTAAGAAGGCTCCTCTGCAGCCTCCTGTTCGCAAAGCACTAGCTGTTTTCAGTGGGAAGAGGAATCCTAATGACAATCATTATTCTCGTGCTAAAGTTTGAATTTTTGATAAAGCCACTCTTATAAGTTTAAAATTTTGTATGAGCAAACTGGATTTTCTATGTTAGTCCATTAAATTAAGGTTGAAGCTGTGAAGATTAATGTGCACTAGATTTTTCTTTTGCGTGTTTTATGGATAATCTCAGTAACATGAGATACGGTTTGATTACAAATGAAATTGAGTTTCTGCATTTGTTCTTGTTTCCTTTCTGGTATACAGTCATCCTTATTGAAAGACACAGCAAAATGAAAGTGTACCTATCATTTAGATAATGTTTCAATGCTTCGAGGGCTTTGGTTTAGTAGTAAGAGCACAACGCGTAATGTGTTGATTAGACGCATGTTACACAGATATGAATCTTACCGCTGACAAAAGCGGGGAAAGTACACATATAGCCATTTTTAAGACTGCTATTCAGGGATTAGTCAGTATTTATTTTATTTTGAAAATTTGAACTAAAAATCTTAACTTATTCAGGACACATTAGTTAATTTCTAAATAGCAGCCTTTTAGAATGATTACTTGGTGTTATTTCTCTTACGAAAGCTTGACTTTAAGTGAAGAAGGATAGAGAGTTTATTTAACCAGTATTATTGTTACCAGCTTCTGGTTTATAAATAGTATCATTGTACCTACTTTCTAATTTATGTCACTAGATAGGTACTTAATTGGTATAATAACATTTCTTTGCTGATTTTAATTGGCTTTTCATGACTACAAAGCGTGACAGGAGTGAATTATGTTGCTTTCATCAGTTAGAGAAGATTCTCAAATTAATATTAAGTCATGGAAAATGCCATACTTAATTGTTAGTCAGTCAAGCCATGCATAAGAATTATCAATTTTTACACTTTATAAAAGCCTTAATCCATCTAGTTCTCCCCTAAATCAATCCTTCTTTTTCTTAATATTTCTTCCAAAACTTGATCTCTGAGTTCCAAATCAAGTTATAGGAGACTAGTCACCCATCGGCCTTGACTAGTTCGAATTCGCTTCACGTTGGGTTCACTAAAGGAGAATACGCTTCATACCAAGAGTTTTTTCATTCTCATGGCTCGAACACAACTTGTTCCTTGCTAATTCGTACGGCGCTATCACTCAAGATACTTCAAATGGGACAGGTCATATTGAAATTAGCCTTCTTATACTCTATTTATATGTTTGATTTTATATTCCTTTTTTCTTGGTTTGCAAATTTTCTTGCTTACTATTGTATTAATTACTAATGAAAAATTTGCATATCTTAAATACAGCAAAAGTTGGTGGTAAAGATTATGACAATGAGCGACGAAAAAACGAAACAAAAAGCTATGGAGGCTGTTGCTGATATACATGGTATTCAAGAAAGCTTTTTAATAATACTCGATGTGTTTGGTACGATGAAAGTTATTTTTCTGAATAATGTTATTAATGAGAAAGTTATTTTTGGTGTTTGGTTATTCAAATATTCTTTTCAGTTTTCCTTAAAAAAATATTTTTTATCAAAAGGGGGAAAAAGTCATTCTCCTTGCAACTATCTTAACATTTAACTTCGCATTATTTGACTCAACTATATTGTTAATCTCGAGTAATAAAAAATCCCATCAAAATGCTCCTCGATTCGCTAATAGGATTATTAATCTTTATAAATATTTTTTTGGAACATATTTTTCACTCACCAGTCAAACATTATTTTTGAGGAAAATATTTTTCATGAAAAAGACTCAACAACAATAAAAACAAAAAACCCACTAAAATTCTACAAGTGGGGTCGGGAGATGATAGTGTGTATGCAAATTTTACTCCTACCCTGAAAATATAGAGAGTCTGTTTCCGATAGACCATCAGCTCAATAAACGATAAAATAAGCAGCAGCAATAAACAGTAACAAAAGCGAGATACTAAGAAAACCAAAGCTAAAGATAATAAGCAAACAACATATAGTAATAGCAATTTAGGAATAAGAAAAATATCAGATTAACACTACTAATACCGCCGTATGGGAAAAAAAGAAAAAGAAAAATGCTCGACTGTCTACTAACCTCCATTATACCAAATACATTATTTATATTTCACAATTTCCAATCAACTTTTACCATTTTATTGTTATTTTCTGCTCATTATATAGCTAGTTATAATTTTTAAGTTTTAAATTTTGATAGGAGTTGATTCGATAGCAGCTGATATAAAGGAGCAGAAGATGATAATTTTGGGTGAAATGGATAGTATAGCAGTTGCAAAAAAGTTAAAGAAAGTTGGGAAAATTGACATAATATCAGTTGGTCCAGTTAAACAAGAAAAAAAGGAAGAGAAGGACGAAAAGAAGGATGAAAAGGCTGTGGATAAGAAATGATCAAACAGATGCAAATCAGTGGCTGATTCAGGGTTTTAAGGTCGTGGGTGTTTACTTCTTTTAATATAAAGTTGCTACCAACTACATAGTAAGTGTACAACTATACGAACACAACAGAGAAAAATAATAATAAGAAAACGATGGTTAATATTATCATTATCAAAAAAGACTTCTAGTCACAAGTCAAGTAGGAATCAAACCCGCGCCTCTAGCTTCAGACATACCTTTACTTCAAGCTCAATACCGCATCACCCATTAGTCTTTTTTATTTCTGGGTGCTAGTTAGCATATTATATCCGTTTCTTATATTTTTATATAATTATACACAGTTTATGTTGAGGTAAATGGGTGCTAAAGCATTTTCAATTAGTACATAGATCCGCCACTGATGCAAATGATATTTACACTAATTATATTACCAGTGAAATTTAATTTATTGTAACAGGTTGTTTGTCTTATTTTCAAGTAATTAATTTCACTTATTATAATTGTTATTTGATACTATAAAATAGTTTTTATATTGTTAATGTAAAGAAGTTAAATTATTTATTTTTAATAATTGTTAAAGACGTTGTTTTGGGTTAAAAAGGTTCTCTTTGCGCACGCAGTATCAGTTTAGTGTCATTATTTAATTTGTAAACTAATTTGAGTTTGATATCAACTTCTCTACCAATTCGTCAATCTGAAATGGATTGACCGCTAAATATGTTAGGTGTTGAGCTTGATTAATATGTGATGTGCTGTCATATATTAATGTTTACGCGGATCAACCTGTTCATTCTACTTTTATTCTTTGTAATTGTAAATACCCTTAATTATTAATATATATATCCCGCCGCCGTGAAAGTTTACCCTAACAGGTGAAAAGTGGTGGGTGTCCACTAACAGCCATTCCTGGCTCGGCTCCGATAACGGAGTGTTACCACGAAACCAGCCTCTTACTAATTTTCTCTCTCTACCTCAACGTTTCTCTTTTCAAGATTTCTTTATCTTCTTCATCAGTTCAGAGTGTTTGAGTGAATCAATCCTAACAAAATATTCCATAAGGAAGCTTGATTTTGACTATTTTATGCGGTATTCATTCTCGTTTAGCTTTTAGAACTACATCTAACAACGATTTGAATAACTCGATCGCAAAATTCAACCATTTCACCTATTTTAAAAAAATTCTATTGTTTTCGAGCGCTCATGTTTGTCTATTTTACATTTAATTATTAGCCTTTTCTGAAAAAATAAAAATAAAATTTATATTACTATCTCTTTTTTAAAGGATGCTTCGCCACTGATTCGATCAATATGAAGGCCTATAAAAGACTAACCTAATTAATTAGACGTTTCTCAAGGCGGCATTTAACATGCACGCTGGAATAGTCCTTTCTAATATATAGTATAGTAGCTTAATATGAATTTTTTAATACCTAATCATGCTGAAAAATCAGAAAAACACGTAAAAGTAGTCTGTCAAAGTCAAATTTGTTAAAATTAGCTCATGCGCATAGATCAACTTGCACTACACTGGTAGGGAACGCTTCCTTCCGAATGGGCCCTACGCGGTACGAATCCGAATATAGTCGGGCTCAAATACACATACCGAACACCGGGTGGGAAACCCCAAAAAAAAAACTTGCACTACACTGGGGCATGATTAGAAGGTAATGTACGAGTTCAACTGAACTTAGTTCTTTAATCCAATTTTGTAATTATTTGTACTAATAAATTCATTTTTTTCTTACACGAATTAATTTAAAATCCAATTACTAACATTTGATGTTGGTAAGTTCAAATTTCGGCTCCAAGATATGACCAATACATATTTAAATATGCTTATCCAACGTACAATATCCCCAGTCTAATTCCACAGGTGGGGTTTGGGGAGGATAATGTGTATGTAGACTTTACCCATACCTTATAAAGATAGAGAGATTATTCTCAATTGACCCTCGACTCAAAGAAAGTAAAATCACAATAATGTTAAAAGGAAATATGATAGTGGAGAAGCCTTATAGAAGTAAGAAGTAACAACAACATGATAATAAGATAACTGAAACAAAAGAAATAATATGTAGTAATACAAATTTAAGGATAAGAAAATACGATAAAAGACTATTAATACTATTAGTATGAAAAAAAAAATGCTCAATTATACGTTAACTTTCTATCCTAATTTTCAACCCAGCCCTCCTATCATATATATAACTAATTTTCGTACAACCTTACTTTTGCATACATATCACGGATCACTACTTTTAGTTCCTTCTAAAAGTAAGTAGCCTAGTTGCATTTGTACCTAACCATTTTGAAAATCAGAAACGTAAAAGTGATCTCTATCTATATATATATTATCCAACATGTAAAATTGTTTATCCTGAATTTCGGATAACAATTAAATTTATACGTGGTTTTAAAGATATGTGACTCAATTTGATACAAGTAACGAATAACAGAAATTAAAGTCAATAGATAAATGGAGAAGAGATGCAAACCACAAGCCTTGTATAATCCTGGCCTTGGCTGATTCTTCCAAGATAAAAAGTAATTATAACTGGAGCCAGATGAATAAAGTAATGTAGAAAAATAATAAAAGTTATTTTCTTTTCTTTGTATTGATGATTTTCTTGAGATGGCCCTTGAACAATTACATTGCCCCTTTATATAGTTGGGGGATAATCTTTTATACAAGGTAAGAATCTATTTACAAAGTAAAATATCTCTTGATTTGCTGGTTTAACGGTCTTATTGATTGATGCCGAGATTCCAGCCGTGATGCTTACCTATCACGGATTTTTCGGTCCTTTCGTCATTCAAATTTGATAACCTACCCTAAAATGTTTCCTGGAATCGAGCTCGATGGACTCAGTTCGAGTATCCTAGCTTCGTACTCTGATTCCATGTCATTTGGTCTCGACCTTCGATCTTTGGTACCTCGACCCCGATTTATCGAGCAGCAATCATGATGGATACTAACCGTATAAAATCGAACCCGATTTAACTATATATAGACGGGCCTGAGTTCAACCTCATACAAAAATTCTTACACATCTTGACTTATTATCCAATCACTTTACGTATGTAGATGAATTTTTCGTATTAATTGGCAATAAATTAGAAAAAACGTACGGTGATGTGTCATGACCCTATAAGGCACAGAGGCGGACCTAATCTTAGAGTAAAGGGTTACTGGTTCCGATAATTTTAGAAAACTTATATGTATATATGTGTATATATTTTAAATAACAAGTATATATTTTTATTGGCACTTTAACATTTAAAAACTACGTTGGTCGATTTGGGAGTTACAACTTGACTTTTAGTACATTGTCTGAATTCGATTCTTATTTCATCATTTGCTGAAATCCTCATTTGACAGTGATGCCCTCCCCACTTTCATCTTGGTCCGCCTCTGCACTAGCGGAGCCACATTTTGAATCAAGGGGTGTCAAGCAATACCCCTTCGCCGAAAAATTACACTATATTGTTAGATAAATAATTTTATTTTATATATATTTACTATACGTTGACTCCCTTGATTTTTTGATATATTTAATTCCTTATATTTTGTCACCCCTTGACAAAAATTTTGGCTCCGCCGTTGCGCCTCTGAATTAAGACATATTAGGTGACTCCATCTTCTTTAGTTAATTCCATTTGAAAGGAGGTGGATATCATTATAAGAAACGGAACTTCTCATTGACGTTTGAAGTTCCCAATGGGTGTATTCATTTTAAAGTGTGCAGTGTTACTTTCTCGGACAACACAAGTGAATTCAGAATTTAAATATTACAAGATCGTGTTCGAAATTCTATCACAACTTATTCTATTTATTGTTATGACATTTAGTATTTTTTTACTTATTTAATGAAAATTTTACCACATAAATATTATGTCACAATTGTTGAATTCAAATGAACTCGTAACTTATATTCTATATCCGCCTCTGTTTGACGACACCATTAAAGGGATATAAAAAGAACGTAGTTGGTCATGATCAGTTTGTAACTTTGTATATATGAAACCTAATCAAGCAGTAAACGACTAACTTCCGTACTAATATAATCCATATTATAATCTCCCTCTTGACATCTATCAGTTCACTTTTATATTTAGTATTGCCCCAAGTGGATAAAAGTGCTCTTTTTAAATTATTTTGTCTATGCAAGCTTTTTTAACTTTAAGTACTTGTTTGGTTACTAGGATAATAATAATAATAATAATAATAATAATAATAATAATAATAATAATAATAATAATAATAAAGATTTTATTATGTGAACTTTAAAGGTTTAGTGTTAGAATTGATAGCTTGGTTCTGAGATGGTGATACAGTCATGTATAAATACCGTACATTTGGATTTGCCTTAGTGGCTACATACAGTTGCCCGGTGGAAAAGCCCGTTATTTATTGTTTTAACGGCTATTGTTATTTCGGGGAGCCCCTAAAAAGGTATCCTGTACACATGGTCTCAAGATCCCGTAGTATTTATTACATATACAGGCCCCATGCTTAGGTAAAATATTACCATACAGCTGTTAATTCATATACTAAATTTTTATTATTAATAATAATAATAATAATAATAATAATAATAATAATAATAATAATAATAATTATTATTATTATTATTATTATTATTTCGGTATAAAATTTACGATTTCCTTATATCTCATTTGGTTGTATTTTATTTTTGAAATAAGTACTACTGGTGTAATTTTATATTAAAATCTTGGTATAATTTTATCTCTCATGCCTCATGGTAAACACTTGTATATCAAATCAATTAATTTATTTGTAGCACTTAAAAATAAAGTGAGTATACATACCATTCAATCATGATTAAGTGATAAAAATTACATGTCTTACTCTTACTTTAACTGGTTTGATAAAAATATCAAATGAAGGTAAAGTTTTACTGTTCCTGCATTATAGCCCCGAAATAATTTGTTTGCGAACCAAATAACCCCTAAATAATCATGAATATATATATAAAACAGAAAAATCCGATCCAATTTATCGTAATCGATTAGTTAACATGTTGGTTAACCGTATTCTGAAACACGAGAAAAAATCATTGGCTTATCAAATTATCTATCGAGCCGTGAAAAAGATTCAACAAAAGACAAAAACAAATCCACTATCCGTTTTACGTCAAGCAATATGTGGAGTAACGCCCGATATAACAGTATAAGCAAGACGTGTAGGTGGATCGACTCATCAAGTTCCCATTAAAATAGGATCCACACAAGAAAAAGTACTTGCCATTCGTTGGTTATTTGCGGCATCCCGAAAACGTCCGGGTCGAAATATAGCTTTCAAATTAAGTTCCGAATTAGTGGATGTTGCCAAAGGGAGTGGCGATGCCATACGCAAAAAGGAAGAGACTCATAGAATGACAGAGGCAAATAGAGCTTTTGCACATTTTCGTTAATCCATGAACAGGATCTCATATATATATATATATATATATATAATTTGACCTAATTCAATTTGATTTCAGTTTTAAATGTTTCAATCTAGAAAACTGACTAACAAATTCGTGCATATGTATAAGACACAAACCGTGTATATATGTTGACGCTCCTGAAAAAAGGAATTAGTCCAGGGAAAAAAAAAAGGAATTAGTGTAAGTCTTTTAAACTTAGTCAAAACTTTCGTTTTCCTTTAATTAATATAATTGATAAATGGACTTTGGGCCTAACTCAACCCAAAAAGTTAGCTTATGAGATTAGGATTACCCAAGACCATATAAGAGGACCAAAGACCTCAAATTCCACCACTCTGGAGCGTGGACAACATAAATGGGGACCTAACATCGGTAACAATAATTGGGATGAGCCTGGCTCTGATACCATGATAAATGGACCTTGGGCCTAACTCAACCCCAAAAGCTAGCTGAGGATTGCCCAAGACTATATAAGGAGACCAAAGACCTCAAATCCCACCGATGTGAGACAACGCAACAATAATTTCCCCCAAGATAAAAAAATTCAAAGTTGGATTAAATTAGAATTTACTTATTTGCTTTGAGGGGTTCTAAATTAGAGTCGTGAGACTTTCAAACCTCAATTGAAAAGCATCAATATGTAGGCTATATTGACAAGGAGTCAAGGACACAAGAATTAATAAACAAAACAATCCTGCTTTACTTTATTGCTCCTCAAGAAATTATGTTGGTTGGATTCTGTTTAAAATCTGTATTAGAAAATAATTCTGCAAGGTAAATAAAAGTAGAAATAAAAGTTGAAGAATGAAAAATTCCGATCCCAATAGAAAGCTGGTATTTTCTTAAGAAAATTTAATCCCCTTATGATTGTCCAAGGTTTTGAATTAAAACGGAATACTATTTTGTAATACAATCAATATAAATTATAGAATTTCAGCAAACTCAACAAACGAGACGAAAAATTACACTAATACTTAAGTTTTGTGCTTTAAAATATGCAATAAGTAGAAGAGAGAGGAGAGTGTTTTTCAGATTTCCGGTGAGTAAAAATGAGTCCAAGCCTCTAAATTTATAACCAACTAATTAGAGGCTCAAATCCAAATTCAAATCCAAAGTCGAAGCTCTCATCGCTCGGCTCGCTCTCTTCTCAAACTCTTTAATAGTTAGAACTCAGAAGTTATGCTTCTATGTGAAAGCATAATTTTTTTTTTTCATTTTCCAATAAGGAAAAAAGCTCCTTAGTTAAAAGGAGTTTTGTCAAACTTTTGGTTTTACCTTCAATTCTTTTCTCTATTTCTCATTCACACTTTAACTCAAATCTTAACCGACTCTTAAAAAATGCAGCTATTACTCCTACTAGAATTAGATCCTTCACAAATACATTATTTTTGAAGAATCCAATATATACCGAAAGGTATTTTTAAAAAATTCAAACTATATAAGAGAGAAGTAAAAACTAAAATAACAAAGAAAATTCAAGAAATTGTGACATATCAAGAATTTAGACTCCATATGTTTCGAGTTGGTAAAATTTGTTCTAAAATGTACATCTACTTCTATTTATGTTAGTTTTTCCTACATATAGACAAGGAAAATATACTCTTTTCGTATTTTTGGTCCTTGTGATTAATTTGATTATTTGAAATATGTACTTTTAAGTATAATAATTATTATTGTTATAAAACCTTTTAATTAATAAGGTGTAAAGTTACATTTACACTGTTACTTTATATGTGAGGGTAATATAATCATAAAAATATAAACATAACATATATCATGATAAATGGACCTTGGGCCTAACTCAATTCCAAAAGTTAGCTTATGAAATACGGATTGCCCAAGACCATATAAGGAGACCAAAGATCTCAAATCTCACCGATGTGGGACAACTCAACATATCCTATGTAAATGGACCAAAACACATATTTTATTTAATTCAAGAATAAATAAGCTCCGTGAAATATGACAAGAACAAAAATAAATACCAATTACTAATCTTTATATATAAACATCAAATCACTGGATTTGATAACCAACAAACTTATATATTGAATCCGCCACAGAAGAAATCCTCGTCAAAGTTGTACAGAGACGTGTTCTATAGTCAATATATTATTCAAAAATAGATTTATATAAACCCTTTCAATTATCTTCTCCAATCATTTATTCTTTGAGTGAAACCATTCCGAAAGCTTCTTGCTACCTTTTGCATCTTCTTCCTTCAAACTACTAAGGCGTAGTTCGGAACTGAAACATAGTTATTGTTGTTCCTTCAAATTATTGAGGCGTAGTTCGGAACTGAAGCATAATTATTGTTGTTGTTCTTTCAAACTACTGTGGCGTAGTTGGGAACTGAAACATAGTTATTGTTGTTGTTCCTTCAAACTACTGAGGTGTAGTTCGAAACTGAAACATAATTATTGTTGTTGTTCTTTCGAACTACTGATCGTAGTTCGGAACTGAAGCATAGTTATTGTTGTTAGCTTCAATTATGGCTAAGATTTGTCCGGAATTAATGTTACAACAATCTTCTTCGTCTTCTTCTTCTTCGTCGTCGTCTCCTTATGTGACATCAATAAGAGAAACATTTACAATATGGATGAAATCTTTAGTTTTCCATGGAAATGGTTGTACTGTCTTTAATTCTAAAGGTGATATTGTTTTTAGAGTTGATAACTACCAAGAAAGTTGTAGAGATGAAGTTTGTCTCATGGATCTCAAAGGCCAAGTTCTCTTCTCCATTAAAAGAGAGGTAAAAGACGACATAAATTCACTATCTTTTGAGTGTTTTATATGTAGATTTAAACAAATTGAAACAGGATTTAAGCTATATACACGGATGCTATAAACTTTTTTTACACTATTACTACAGTTTCACATGTTTTAGAAAACGCTTTTTCTGAGTCGAGGGTATATCGGGAACAACTTTTGCCCGTAAAGTTAGGGATAAGTTCTGCGTATACTAATCCTCTCTCTAGATCCCACTTGTGGGATCACACTGAGTATTTTATTATTGTACTGTAGTTTAACATATGATAATACAGTTACCATCTTTGTTAGGTTACTAACTAATGCTTACGATAATTATCTTACAGCAAATCTGATTGTATAAATATAAATATTTTTTACGCCATAAGAAATATTCTTGAGAACTTAAGTTCATTTAAACTAAATGTATATATATTTTTTAATTTTTTAAATAATTTTTTTTTTTCTTTTTTCTTCAGAAACTACGAGTTCTTGGTCGCTGGAATGGCTATGGTTGTGGTGGAATAAAAGGGAGGCCATTGTTTCAAGTAAGGAGGAATGGCATGTTTTCAAGAGAAGATGTCATATGTAATGTTGGGTGTAATGAAAATGAAGGAAATAGTTGCTACAAAATTCAACAATTGGATAGAAATTCATCTTTTAAAGTCACAAATACTGCTGGTCAAGTTGTTGCAGAGGTTAGTACATATATAATTCTTTGAATTTTTGTATTCATAGAAATTATATGAATATTAATAAATGGACCTTCGACAACTCAACACACCCCTCACGCTCAGGCCTGCACTCTGGAGCGTGAACAACATAAATGGGGGCCCAACATCAGTAACAATAATTGGGATGGGTCTGGCTCTGGTACCATGATAAATGGACCTTGGGCCAAACTCAACCCCAAAAGCTAGCTTATGAGATGAGGATTGCTCAAGACCATATAAGGAGACCAAAGACCTCAAATCCCACCGATGTGGGACAACTCAACAAATATAGCTTATAATACACATTGACAGTGTAAATCTTTTTATATGTTCTAATTTTATTTTAATTTTATTTGTAGGTAAAACAAAAGAAATCATCAAGAGGAATTGGCTATGGTGATGATGTGTTAACTCTAGAAGTGGAACCAAATATAGATCACTCTTTAATTGTGGCTCTTGTGACAATATGTGGCTTGATTAATGGCAAATTATGAGCAACACCAGCAATTTCCTATAGAATTTTTTGAACCACAATTCTGATTTAAGAATATGTTGTTTTTTTGATCTCTTCGTAAATATTCCAAGAATGTACGTCAATCATACAACTATACAAGTGAATTCTCCTTAATAAGCTCGTTTAGGGCTTACAATTTTGTAAAGAGAAATCCAAATGTACAATTAGATCATATTCTTTTATTTGTTTGCTTTTAAATGTTTCTTTGTTTATATAAGGTAATTTAGTGTACTCTTTCATTCCATTGATAATATAAAATCCATGTCTTTTTAAATTCCGAATATGTTTCTAGCAAGGGCGAAACTAGCATGAAAGTAGGAGTTCGACAGAATGAATAACTTTATTCCAACGCCTATATATTTGTTGAAATATTATATATTCAGAATCTGTAAACTTCAAATTTAGAATTTTCAAATGTCAAATCTTGAATCTGCCTCAGTATTGGTGGAAAAAAGACATGACACATGAACTATCAACAAACTGGCGGGGCATGCTACGTGGAACATTGATGTTCAGACAAGTGACACTCTTAATTAGACGAATTAAAGAATGCATAAAAGGCACGGGAGAAACACCCACGAGGTTACATTGAGGAAAGAACCAGATCTGATAGTTGTAAAAGGAGAAACATGAGCGAAATGAATAAAGGCTGCAAAGAAGGGAAGATACACGAACCTGGCGTAAATAAGGAAGGGAATATGTAAAGTTACAAGGAATCTTTAGTCATAAATATTTTCGTTACGGTTAAACATGGTAATGGGCAACCAATACATTTAATACCATTAGTGAGCCCAAATTAAGCAAGGGAACTGTTGTAATTGTATGCTCCTATATAAGGACTGAATTCTCATTTGTAAGGGCAAGTAACAATTATTATTGAAATCCATACTATTATTCTTTGCTTTATTCTCCAAACTTTAAACCTTAATTTTGGGAGTGATTATTAGTTCATTTCTTATTTTCTTTGTCAATCATTTTCATCTTTTGATTTAGTCTTCCAAAATTTTTGAGAAAGTAAAGTAAATCTTGGTTATCAGTAATCCGATTTCTTCTAGATATTGGATTTGACCGAGATATTTATTTTTTGTTAACCAAATTAGTTTTGTAGTCGGGAATCTGTTTGTTCACTTTCCAATATTTAACAATCAAATATGTCTACCGTTAACGACAACAACCAGCTAAGCCAACAAGGTGCAACTCCACTACACCACACACTTGCTGGATCCCCTCAACAGTCACGTGGAAGTTCGCTTGAAAGGTTCACTTCTCGCTGATCTACAGGGAGACGACCAAACTGCGAAGCAAGACGTTCTAAAGCAAATTATTCTAGAACACGTGAATAGTGCGCTACAAGCTTTTGTCAGAGGATTATCCAATGCGACACAAACTCCTCCACCAGTTAATACAACAATCCTGAATAACCCACGTTTAGGGCTTGATAATTCTGAAAGTGGAGAAAATCCTAATGAATCTCGTGATGGAGGGTCAGGTACTCCAAATAATTCTAATTTGTAAAGTTTAGTGCTAACTTTGCAAAAATAGTTGAAGGCATAAAACGATCGTATAGAGCAGATACCAGGTGTACCACCCATAATCAAAGGGGTAGTTATTAACAAATATTCACAACCACCCTGGAAGCCAAGTGCGGCACCTTTACCAATTCCTAAAAAGTTTAAGATGCCTGATATTCCCAATTATGATCGAACAACTCACCCTCGAGATTACGTGACTAGGTTCACTATCGGCATGAAAGGCAACGACATAACCAAACAGGAAATCAAATCGATTTTTATTAAAAAGTTCGGTGAAACACTTACAAAGGGATCGTTAACGTGGTATTCTCTTTTACCTAAAAATTCTATTGATTCTTTTTGCTGATCTTGCAGATTCATTTATAAAAGCACATTCAGGAGCTCAAAAAGTTGAAAAAGGGATGCAAGACATCTTTAAGGTTAAATAAGGGAGTACAGAATTGCTCAGGGAATTCGAAGATAGATTCCAGCGGAGAGGATAATGTTACCTCGAGTACCTGATAATTGGGCGACTATGACATTCGCGAGTAACTAGAACGAGAAAAGTTCAGAAGCCACGAGGAGGCTTAAGGGAAGCTTGCGAGAATTCACAGCAACAACTTGGAACGATGTGTACAACAGGTACAGTACGAAGTTACGGATAGAAGAAATATGGTCGCACAACCGATAGCCGATGAAAGGCCATGATCTAGACGTTCAGATTCAGAAAAAAGGCTCGGTAAAAACAGGTACGAGCCGTACATGGGACCTGCAGGCGAGACTCTTGATCTAAACAAGAAAGTGCATGATTTGATTCAAGACTGAGGAAAAAGGACACGAGTTATTCATCTAGGTTAAAAAAGGAACGAGATGCCCGAAGCAATGATTCCAATACGTAAGCAAGGATTGGAGATTACAACTTTAATATCAGCACCTCCGAGTTAGTGGTTGTTTTAAGAGGTATGGGGGATATGGTGCGGTGGCCTAAAGAAATAAGATCAGTTCCAAGAAAAAGAAATCAAGACTTCTGGTGTGAGTTTCATAACGATCATGGCCATAGAACATCAGATTGTAGGCTACTACAAGGAGAAGTCGAGCATTTGTTGAAGCAAGGTTATCTTACTGGTTTGTTCAGAGAGAAAGGAAGACAATAATATATGATAAACAGACAAGAGCTCCCAAAACCTCCATCACCAAAAAGGATAATCAACGTAATAACTGGGGGAGATGATGGTCAATGGAGTAACATATACAGAGACAAAAAAGACGTCAAAAGTCACGGTCACTCATGGAAAGCGAGTTCGCCAAGTCTTGGATAATGACAGTATAACATTCGATGATGAGGATGTCAGAAGACTTGATAATTCCTCCCAATGATGCACTAGTAATATCTTTACTTGCATATGATACTAACGTAAAACGAGTTTTGATTGATCTAGGTAGCTCAGTAAACATCATTTTATTGAGGGTGGTGAGTGAAATGCAAGCTAATGATAAGGTCATACCAAAAGCGCGGTCCTTGTCTGGGTTTGATAATTCAAGAATTATCACAAAAGGGGAAGTTGTACTCACCGCATTGTAGAAGGGGATGCTAAGGATACAAAACTCCAGGTGATAGACGCGGACATGGCTTATAATATAATTCTGGGAAGATCGTGGATTCATGATATGGACGCTGTCCCTTCCACATTGCATCAAGTTATCAAATTTCCTTCACAGTGGGGAATCCGCCAAATCTATGGAGATCAGCAAGCTTCAAGAAGTATCAATTCAGTGGTGATCGCAAGCACAATATCCAATGATGCAGACGTGAAATAGCAATTACAGAATTTGGTTGAGGACGTTGTTACGAAAACCTCAACTGAAGACACGCAAGGACAAAACGATGTTGATTCAAGAACCCATGTTATTCAAGAGCCAAAAGAAAATGAAAATATTAATACAACTATCGAGGATCTCGAAGCTGTTATATTATTTGTCCACTGGCCAAACATAAAAGTTTACATTGGAGAAAATTTAAGCCCAAAAATGAAAGGTAAATTAGATTGCTTTGCTTGGTCGCACTCAGATATGAAAGGTATACCACCAGAGCTGATTACTCACAAACTGAATGAGGATCTATTACACCCACCTGTCAAGCAGAAGAAGAGAAAGCAAGGATCCTTCAAAAATCAAGTAATCCAGGATGAGGTACAAAAGCTTTTAAATATTTGGGTGAATACGAGAAGTAAAGTATCCTGACCGGTTAGCTAATGCCGTGATAGTTCCCAAAAAGAGTGGAAAATTGCGAGTTTGTGGTAGATTATACTAATTTAAATAAAGCTTGTCCTAAAGATTCATTCCCTTTACCGCATATAGAGTAGCTAATTGATTCCACTACAGGTCATGAACTTTTAAGTTTTTTAGATACATATTCAGGATGTCTATATTTTCATTAATGTGGTGCTTATGTTTCCTGAGCCGAGAGTCTATTGAAAACAATCTCTCTATCTTCACAAGGTAGGGGTAAGGTCTGCATATACACTACCCTCCCCAGACCCTACAGTGTGGGATAATATTGGGTAGGTTTTTGTAGATGCATATTCAGGATATAGCCAAATAAAAATGGACCCTCTAGATGAAGAAAAAACTTCGTTTATCACAGACAGGGGGACTTACTATTATAAAGTCATTCTATTTGGCTTGAAAAATGCTGGAGCCATATATCAAAGATTGGTTGCTAAAATATTTCACGAACATCTAGGAAAAACTATGAAAGTCTACATAGACGATATGTTGGTCAAGTCAACACAGGCGGGAGATCATTTTCAACACTTGTCAGATACCTTTGAGATTCTCCGCAAGTATAATATGAAGCTAAATCTGGAAAAATGTGCTTTTGGCGTGGCTTCAGGTAAGTTTTTAGATTTTCTTATTTCTAATAGGGGTATTAAAGTGAATCCTGCACAGATCAAAGCTATTGACGAAATACCAAATATACTCACGAGCAAGAAGGAAGTGCAAAGAATAACAGGCAGGATAGCAGCTCTGGGGAGGTTTATATCAAAGTCGTCGGAATTTTTTTAAAAATTATTTTCATTATTGAAAAAAGCAGAATCAGTTTGAATGGACTGACGAGTGCCAACAAGCTCTTAAGGACCTAAAGTTGTATCTATCAAATCCGCCTTTGTTAGCCAAATCAAAAGACGGTGAAAGATTGCTCATTTACCTTCCTGTATCATAAGTAGCGATAAGGGCAATGTTGGTACGAGAAGATAAAGGTAAACAATCCCCAAATCTTTGCTAGATGCCGAGACACGGTATCCGCACTTGAAAAAGCTTGCTTTAGCATTAATCATGGCATCTAAGAAGTTACAACCCTATTTTCAATGTCATCCTACTTCTGTTATAATTGCTTTCCCCAAAGGAATATACTGCATAAATAGGAATTATACGATAGATTAGCTAAATGGAAAACAGAACTTAGTGAGTGTGATATCATATATCATCCTAGAACTGTAATAAAATCGTATGTTTTAGCAGATTTTGTAGCGGATTTTAGCACAAATTTAATTCCTGAAGCAGAGAAGGAACTACAGGTGTTTACCAGAGCTAATCTGTGGACATGGACCCTGTTTACCAACGGTTCCTCAAATGTTAAAGGAGCAGGTTTAGGAATTGTTCTAATACCACCTTTAGGTGAAGTCATAAGACAAGTAATAAAATGTTATCCAATCACTAACAATAAGGTAGAGTACGAAGCTGCGATTGCAGGCTTAGAATTAGCACGAGAACTTGGAATCGGACAAATTGTGATCAAAAGTGACTCATAGTTGGTGGTTAACCAAATGCCGGGGACTTACGTGGCAAGAAAGATACAAATGCAGCAATACCTGAAAAAGGTACGAGAAATTCTTAGACAATTCCAGACATGGATAGGCGTGCAGATACCCAGGGAGGAAAATTCGGAAGCAGACGCATTAGCAAATCTCGCATCTGTCACAGACGTAACAAATTTAGAAAATATTATTGGGATACATTTGTTTCATTCGGCACTCAATCTAACCACTAGCGAGGAAAAATTTAACAATTTATCTTGGGATTGGAGAAAGAAATTTGTGAACTTTTTGCAATATGGTATCTTGCTTGAAGAGAAGAAGAAGTCACAAATGCTTTGGTAGAAAGTTGCTTGGTACTGCTTCATTCGTGAAAATTTATAGCGTAAGATGTTTGGTGGACCTTTAGCGCGGTGCCTCGGTCCATCACAAACGGAGTATGTAATGAGAGAAGTACATGAGGGGTATTTCGGTAATCATGCCGTGGGTAGATCTTTGGTGAAAATATTAATAAGAGCAGGATATTATTGGCCAAAAATGAAGGAAGAAGGAGAAAAATTTGTAGCTAGGTGCGATAAATGTTAACGATGTGCCAATGACATGCATCGACCGACATAGTTGTTGCATTTAGTTATTTCACTATGGCCTTTCATGAAATGGGGCATGGACATCGTGGGGCCGTTGCCTCAAGCTAAATGAAAGGTACGGTTTCTAGTAGTTTTAACAGATTGTTTCTCAAAATGGGTAGAAGCAGGTGCTTTCAAACAGGTGGGGGAAAAAGAAGTCAGGGATTTCATTTGGCGAAGCATTATATGTCGATTTGGGGTTCCAAAGGAAATTGTATGTGACAATGGCCCACATTTCATAGGCATAATAATAACAGAATTCTTGCAAAGTTGGCAAATCAAACGAATTACATCCGCACCTTACCACCCCGCGGCCAATGGAAAAGTTGAATCGACAAATAAAGTTATTATCAATAACTTAAAGAAGAGATTAGAAGAATCAAAAGGCAAATGGCCAGAAGTATTACCAGGGGTACTATGGGCTTATCGAACAACAACAAAAACTAGTACGGGTGAGACTCCGTTTTCACTTGTATATGGTGCATAAGCTTTAATTTTGGTAGATATAGGTGGACCAAGTATGAGGTACACGCATGCCACTAAAGAGGCAAATAAGGATGAGTTGCGGGTAAATTTGGATCTATCAGAAGAAAGGAGAGAATTAGCCTTAATTCGAATGGCGGCCCAAAAATAGATGATTGAACGGTACTACAACAGGAAAGCTAGTTTGAGATACTTCAAGATTGAGGACTTCGTCCTCAAAGAGGTGTTCCAATCAACAAAAGCGGCCAATGCAGGAAAATTAAGCCCAAATTGGAAGACCCATATAAAGTTCGAGGCATCGCTAGAAAAGGAGCATACGAGTTGGAAACCATGGATGGCAAGGTGCTACCATCGAGCTGGAATGCGGTCTATTTGAAGAAATATTACTTCTAGACGAGGAAAATACCCATGGTCAGGTATCACGCAAGTTCAATTTTATTTTGTTCTTTTGAATTTTACTAACCATTTTAGATGATAGGCAAAAAGCTAGCTCATACCAAATGATGATATTAAAACTGAGTGAACGCGGAATGCTGAATTATTCCCGATCTAGGTTACAACTTTTCTGATGGAAAAAGGGTTATGCATTCATCATCTAAACAATTATCTCCAAGTCTGGTTCGTATTTTCCTTTTCAAGGAATGGACTGAAACAAAGGAGTGGTCCAGTGTTCGAGATTTCATACTTCAAAGCTCCAAATCTGGGGGGGACTATGCATATAGAAGGAAACAAAAGGAACCAAAGACATAATTCAGCCTGAATCAAAACCTTAAAGAAACCTTGAAAACTGAAAATCTTTTAAAGGAGTTCGAACTTGCGAAAAGAATGCAAAATATTCCATATTCCCACGATTTTTTAGGTTAAGGCCATAAATTTAGTTACGGGATATTATATCCGAGTTTGTATCTGTAAACCTGCTACAATGAAAACAGTTATGAATGTGTTGTATTAATAGTTTTGAAATTGATGTACGAAATTTATTTGAAAGTTCAAAACATAAAACTTTCTCAAATTATTTCTCTTTTGATGTCTACTTCATGTTACATATATTTGCACAAATATGAAGATGAGACGTCATCTTCATCAGTGTTGTTAATATAAAAGGGCCCTTTTGCATAAAAAAAACCCGTGTATATCAAAGTCACGATCTATTAAAGTATTTTTAAGTGCAAGAGAAAGCTCAAATATGAAAAGGGGAAAAAGCATAATATGCGGCAAGAGAAATAAAGACATTTATATATATTAAACCTAAAAGAATAAGGGTGATATTTTTGTCATCTAACCCCAAAAAGACAGGGGCGACAAAAACAAACCTTCCAAAAAGTTGTTAAAATAAGGGAAAAAACAAACATAAGGGAGTTCCAAGTAAAGCCAATAAAAGAGTATGAAAAATGGGAAAAAGCTAAGGAGCATCATCAACGGGAGAAGAGGGATCGACTTGGAGATAAGAGGCTTGAGAATCAGCTCCGCCAGGAACAAGTCCATCTCCATAACCCTTAGAACCTTTGTCTTCAGGTGTGGAAAAGTTTTGACGTTGGTGAGTCTGATAAATTCCTTCTTCGGCCTTAGCAATCTCAACATTAAGGTCAAAACCTTCTGGCTGGCTTCAGTTAAAGTCTCGTGGCGAGTGTTCAGAAAATCCCAGCTAACATCCAGCGATAACTTATCCTCGAGGGCCTCGTAGTCCTTCTCCCACTGATCAATTTTGGCTCTCGGATCTTCTTTTTCTGTAGCCGAGGCTTCGTATGCTGTTTAAAGGAGCAAGAGAACTTTCCAAGAATTGAATTATATCTATAGCGGTGCGGAGATCTTCTTGAGCTTGGGTAAGAGTTTGAACCAATTTACCTGCGTAAACCTCTTTTTGGTTAAGTAGTTCTTTCAAACCCCTTATCTCTTTAGTAGCCTTGGAAAGTTGTTCAGCAAAAGGATTCCAGTCTATCTTTTTCCTTCACGACTTGACTGGAAGAAGCTTTTTCAATCGCTAGCTCAGCAGAAATCATTCTCATTTATTGTTCCAAAGTTCCTTTCCCTTATGCAAGAACGTCTTTTTCCAGTTGAAGACCTTCAAATTATTCTTTCCAGTCGTCAGCCTTGGTACACAATTCAATTACTTGCTGTCAGCTTGAGAGACTCTTTTCATAAGCTCAGTGCCTATCAAATTAATCTACAAAAAAAGGTAGGAGAAGAAGAGTTACGAACGAGGAAAAGGAAGGAAGGAAATATAAGTAGACTTATACCTTAAAAGAAGAATGAACAATGTCATTCATTAAGGTCAGGGAACTGTGGCTTTCCAGCTTCTTCCTCCACGGGTCCTACAATGGCTTCAGCCATACATCAGCTTGACTAGACTTCCTCAATAAATTTCCATCCTTAGGGACCTCAATTAAAACTTTTCTCATTTCCCTCCTTCTGCTAGAAGGCTCAATATCTATATGAGAAGCAGCAACCAGAGCAACAACTGGAGTAACATCAGGTAAAGACACAAGGTTAACAGTAAATATAACTGGAAGGGAAGCAAGAGTTAATTCTTCAGAAACAGATGGGGGATTAGTTGTGTTACCAACGTTTTCATCAGCAATTTTTAAAAGAATATTCTCTAGCTCATCAATGAGTCTGAAGGGAGTTGAACTCAAAGGAGAATCATGAGAAACAAGAGTTTCATCATCAGAAACCACGCGCTTCCTGACACGCGATTTTCTCATCAAAGAACCTTCTTCTACCTCCTTTTCATCATTAGACCCACGAGCTTCGTCAGTTTTCGTCTTAGAGGAGGAAGTACTCAAAATATGTTCCTGAGCAAGACAAAGTCTGGTTGATGGAACGGATATGGGACTAATGCCACGAATAGAAAACCCTAATAAAAAGAGGGGGATGATGAAAAATTTACATATGAACAAGTAAAAGAAGAAGAAGAACTACGAGGGTGAATAGTACCGTGCGTCTTCAGTTCCCAACCGAATATTTGTGAAAGAAATTTCCAAGATCTTTTGTCCATAGGAGCAACAGTCATTTTCTACCCAAGCACGAAATTCAGAATTTTTGAAAGACTTTCATGGTTGCTGAAAAAATGGATATGTGATTACATGAAGGAATTCAAGACATATAAAAAAAAAAGAGAAGAAAACTTATGTGCAAAGTTCCATTTTTCTTGAAAAGGCATGTTTTCTTCACCCACTAAGCCATTAGTAGGGGTAGCAGCAAAGCGGGCGTACCAGTCACGATCCCGATCATCCTCGAGGCTAACTAACACCCTTTTACTTATAGCCAAGAGTAAACATGGAGTAAGTGACGAAAGGTAAAAGGAATGGAGACCAAATCTGACAAATAATGAAGGCATGCCACATCCCTCCACATGATGGGACCAATCTAGCCAAGACAAACATGAAAATAGCGACAAAACTCGATAATCACGGGATCAATGGGATGCTTAAACCCTAAAGTAAAAGGGTAGGTATAAGCGAAAGAAAAACCGGCATGATAAGAGGTGATTCTTTGATTGGCACCAGGGATTAAAATTTGGAAATATGGTCTCCAATAATATTCTCATCGAACTAAGGAAAGAAGACCAGGAGTGATTAAAGTTGGGTAAAGTTCAGCAGGGTTAAGGGAAGCTATAGAAGAGACTTGATTCCTCACGGTCTCACGATCTGATACAAAAGAAAATTCTTGAGGAACAATCTCAGCAACTGTAGGCTCACGCACAGATTCATTCAGGTCCCTATTTCTAAAAGAGGATCTAGGGGTCAAAGGAGCCCTAGGTCTAGAATAAGATGGCCCGGCAGAACTACTTTGAGAAGAGAAACCACGAGTAGATAACGAACCAATGCTGTGGAGTCTGCCACCTCTCCTACTTCTAGTGGGGGCAATAGAAGAAGCATGCTTGTCGATGATCACAACTTTGCAAGAGTCTGGTGTTGACGAAGACATGTTTAACAAAGGAAATATAGAGGAAGGTACAGAGATATGAAGAAGGGTCTGAGAAGCTGCAGAACCAATCATAAGAAGCCACATGGCATGTGCATTAAATGAATGTGACATGAGTCACATCGATTCAGAATGAGGGATAATGATACTCGAGAAATGGCAGCAAACAATTCCCGCCATAAAAACTTACCACATCCTGAATAGTCAGTTTAGAATATTTAGAAAGTGGAGGGGGGGGGGGGACTATCTGTATTGGTAAAAAAAGGACATGACACGTGGACTATCAACAAGTTGATGGGGCATGACGTGGAACATCGATGTCAAGTAGCACTCTTAATTAGACGAATTAAGGTATGCAGAAAAGGTACGGGAGAAACATCCACGGGGTTACATTGAGGAAAGAACTAGACCTGACATGAGCTACACAAATAAGGAATTTTTAGTCATAAATGTTTCTGTTACGGTTATGACTAAAGGAGAAACATGAGCTAAATGAATAAAGGCTGCAGAGAAGGGAAGATACACGAACCTTACATAAATAAGGAAGGAAAATCGATACAGTTACAAGGAATCTTTAGTCATAAATATTTTCATTACGGTTAAACATGGTAACAGACAATCAATATAATTAATACCATCAGCGAGGCCACATTAAGCAAGGAAATCATTATAATTGTATGCTCCTATATAAGGACTAGAATCGCATTTGTAAGGGCAAGTAACGATTACTATTGAAATCCATACTGTTATTCTTTGCTTTATTCTCCAAACTTTAAGCCTTAATTTTGGGAGTGATTATTAGTTCATTTCTTATTTTCTTTGTCAATCATTTTCATTCTTTGATTTATTCTTCCAAAGTTGTTGAGAAAGTAAAGTAAATATAAGTTATCAGTAACCCGAGATATTCACTTTGACCGAGATTTTTTTTTTTTTAGTTAAACAGCCTAATCTCTGTTTGTTTATGTAGAAATAAAACAAAGACCGCTCTTTTGGTAGGATGCTAACATTGAGTTGTGAGTATAGTCATGATAAGGTTGAAAAACAGCCATCACGTTGATCAATTAATTGATTGTATTACTACTATTTATAGAAACAGGCCAGGTTGAAAATATTAGCTTTGCAAATTTGTGAACCATTTATGTAAAGGACAAATTGCTGGACGTCAACAGCGACCCTGTCGTGTTCAACCTTCTCACGTTCCTATTATAGTAATTATAGCACACTAGGAGAAGGAAAAATGGGGAAGAGGTGCTTTGAATCTTTAATAATACAATAAAGGTTTTATCATATAGTTAACCAATTGAGCTACTAAATTTTTTCGATATATATAATTTAATTCGATATAAAATTTTAAAGAAAAAGAAATATTTTAAAACTATAATCTTAAAGATATTTATAATATTTGAAAAAAATAAGATACTGAACACATGCGGCATTCAAGTGCTAAAGCAAAAGCAATGGTGGTACTATTCTATTTTTCTTGATGATTCACATAGCTCTAGCAAAAGTAGTGGCGGAAGTGTAAGGCTTGCCTTAGGCAAATCCCACATTGGTATAGGCGAATCCCATATCGGTCGGAGAGGAGAACGAAGAGTGCCTTATAAGGGCTTGGAGACCTCTCCCTTGTAGACGCGTTTTAAAACCGTGAGGGGCGAAGGCTCTAAAGCGGACAATTTCTACAAGCGGTGGCCTGGGTTATTACAGTTATATAGCTCCAAGGGATGGCAATTGACACTTCTCAGACGAAAAATTATACTGTTTATATATATATATATATATATATATATATATATATATGCGTGTTAAATCTATTTAATTTTATATATATTTACTTCTTTAAATTTTAATTCTCTTTAGTGAAAATTTTGACTCCGCCGCTGAGCAGGACAACACAACTCTATTGATCTTTGCTTTAACACTGATGACTTACTAGTCTGCTGTATCTTAACATTCTTTTTTGAGAAATCTGAGCAGTTGATGAAGCATTTTATTTAATGAATTTTATCCTAAGTTCTTCTTTTCTGGGCAGTTGACCTTCTGTCTATGCGTACGAAAAACAATAACAATGAAATACTATGTATTGTGTATTCAATTCACATTTTAGTATTTAAAGTACCTATAATATACAGCTGGGAATTTCTTTTTAGTATTTGTTGATTAATATTAGATGTTTTTAATATTACCATTGTATACGGGTGAAATTGGGGCTAATGAGCACTCTGATTTCCCAGTGGGGCAAACGAATCAAGGACATAACTATATATAATCGGAATCAAAGCTAGGAACCTCTCGTACTGAGGCACGAACAAACTGCTTACTGCCGGAACCATCGAGACTCCACCCCCCCAATTTGGTACGAGCTCCAAAACTTCAGAAAGTATTACCAAATGGTTGCACACGACTGACAAAGGGCCATGATATTTGTGCCCAACTGGATATCACAACATGGATCTTGGCCCGTATCGGCAACAACTCAGTGGTTAACGAAAAAGAAGATTTTTACCTTTCTTAGAATAGTAGTAGGGATGAAACTCTCCTACTATATAAATGGGGTGATTTTTATTCAAGAACAACAATGTAACACGCATATCAAGGCAACATAGACTTTTTTTCCCTGCTTCTAAGTTATTCAAAGTTCTTATTGTTGCTCATAGTTCTTCATATATATATTTGGCTCTGAGTCGAAGGCAGAACAATCACTAAGCTCATATCCGAGCCCGGACTTAACATCACGACAGGTTTGGTTTATTTTATCGTTAATTCGCTTATCTAACATCATTGATCACTTTTTTTGAATTAATTCACATATTCTTAAAACCGCGTATAAATTTAATTGTTATCCATATTTGAGGATAAACATTTTGGCGTCCACCATGGGGCTAAGGATAATAGTGGTGGTGATTTGATAAAAATTCCATAACGCACATTATTTTATGCTTGTTCTTTAAGGTTTCAATTTCAGGACAACTTAAGAATGTCAAATTCTCAGTCTGCACACTTGAACATTGATCCTTAATCTGGCCATCACGACGAAATAACAATGCGGTGCCTAGCAATGAGGTACCCCCTGCTGATCCCAACGGAGTCTCGGTTGCAGATCCGGTCGGTGCTAACTCGCATGTTGCTATTGACGCCAACCTGCCTACTGACCCTCAGAACAACGTTCGCGGAGGTGTCCCACCAATGGCTTAAGGAGCGCCTGAAGGCGAAAGCGACAGGGCCAGCCTACAAGTGATCTTCGAAATGCTATAGGCCCAAACGCGGCGATAGCATGGCTACAAAATAAAAGCCGCTCCCCCAATAGGGTTGAGCTCGAACCATCTCGGGGAAACAACAGAGAAATGAGCAGATCACCGAAAGGCCGGCTTGAACTGATGGTGTCATCCCCGAAGTTATGAAGATTCTTGAAGCATTAACGAAACGGGTGGATTCGGGTGAAAAGAAAATTGAAGCAAACGACAAGAAGGTAGAAACATATAATTCCCGGATCGATCAAATCCCAAGAGCACGTCCAATACTGAAAGGCCCCAACTTCAAGAAATTTTTTCCAAAAGCCTTTTCCTCTGAGTGCGGGTGCCAAAACCAATCCCGAAGATGTTTCGCATGCCCGATATTCCAAAATATAATGGAACCAAGGACCCAAAAAAGCATGTGAAGGAACAACTTGGAAGATGATGAGATCGAATCACTTTTGCTAAAGAAGTTCGGAGAAACTCTGTCAAAAGGGACGATGATATAATATCACAACTTACCCCCAAATTTTATTGATTCGATTTCTATGCTTGCAGATATCTTTGTGAAAGCACTGCCGGGACCATCAAGGTAGAGACCAGAAAATCGAACCTTTTCAACGTAAATCAAAGAGACAACGAAATGCTCAGGGAGTTCGTATCAAGGTTTCAAATGGAGCGGATGGATTTGCCACCGGTTGTGGATGATTGGGCCATTCAGGAGTTCACCCAAGGACTTCATCCCCGAATCTACTTAGCTTCACAACATCTTAAACAAAATTTGGTAGAGTACCTGGCAGTAACTTGGGCCGATGTCCACAACAGGCACCGGTCAAAGATCAGAGCGAGGACGATCAGCTCGGGGCCCCTTCTAGGTCCGTTTATCCCATCCGGATCGAAGACAGATCTAAAAGATTCGTTGATCATGAACTGATGCCGATTCGATACCGGTATCAACCGTATAGCAGAGAATGAAGAGGTAACGGATCTGGGCGTCACACTACGAGGAAATAAAGGAGGAGCGATCGAGGTCAAAGTAGCTGGGGTCTGATGAGAAAAAGTAGTTTCGATAAACCACTCGGGGCTAGGGAGGTATCAAACTTATCGGAATATAACTTTAACGTCAATGCTACTAGCATCGTATCAGCTATCGAGCGCATCAAAAAGACCAAGTGGCCTCGACCACTGAAGTTCGATCCTACCCAGAGAGACCCTATATTGATGTATAAGTATCATGGCACTCATGGCCACATGACCGAGACTGCTGACAATTAAGAGAAGAAGTGGCCCAATTGTTCAATAACAGACATCGCTAGGAATTTCTGAGCGATCAAGCCAAAAATCACTTAAGGAATAAGGACTCTAACAAACAGACTGAACAAGAAGAACCTCAACATGTCATCAACATGATCATTGGAGGGGTCGAAATCCCCTAGGGACCAATGATAAAGCGCACTAAAGTGTCCATCACAAGGGAAAAATGAACTCGAGATTATATCCCGGAGGGAGCCATTTCGTACAACGATGAGGATGCCGAAGGCATCTTTCAATCGCATAATGATGCACTGGTAATATCTGTACTTATAAACAAATCTCGAGTTAAGCGTGTGTTGATTGATCCCGGTAGCTCGGCCAACATCATTAGATTGAGGGCTATTGAGCAGTTGGGTTTACAAGACCAAATAGTGCCAGCAGTTTGGGTATTGAACAGATTTAACATGGCATGCGAAACCACAAAAGGTGAGATAACTCTAATGATAAACACGGTCGGGACCATCCAGGAAACAAAGTTCTTTGAGATTGAAGGGGATATGATATATAATGCTCTATTTGGAAGGCCATGGGTTCACAACATGAGGGTGGTACCTTCGACCTTGCACCAAGAATTAAAGTTCCCTACACCAGGAGGGATCAAGACAATGTACAGAGAGAAGCTGGCTGTAAAGGAAATGTTTATAGCCGATTGTTGCTCCCTAACGCACACGCAAGTATACGCGGTGGACAAGTAATATAAGATTATGAGTCCCGGTTTTCGTACCCACAGTGGCTTAATTTAACTACTTTCTAACGAACAAATACTATTATTTAAACAAGCAAGAATCGAGTTTTAATAGATGGGTTATTCTAAATTGTAATCCTAATTTATATCTAAGAATTGCAAGGAAAAAAGTATGTGTTTTGTAATCAATAAAATAAATATTCCAGGGTTGTGATTATTTTTCCAATCCTATTGTGTTCTAATTGACTTTCCGTTCATATAATTCATGTATGGTTGCTAATTAATCGATAAACATACTCATAGCCTTCTTCCGAAGTACTATTCGCCTATTCTTAATAAGATTAACACCTATATTCCTATGGAATTAATCTCTCAAGAACGCAATAAAAACACGATATTCAATTAAGCATGGTGATTAAGTATATTCCTATCCTAACCACGAATCCGCACCCCTTAAAAGGTTAAGAACATGGCTTTCTTCAATTCTTTTCTAATCTAAGTATAGTTTTCCCAAACCTAGTATAGATAATTGATAGAACTCAATTGATGGCCAAAACAACTAAGCAATTAGGCATAGAATTGAAGAAACAACCATATGAACATGAATTATAATCAAGAAATCGTCAACTTCGAGTCACAATATTCATGGCTAATCACAACCCCAGAACAAGGGGTGATTAGCCACTCATGTTCAACATAATCAAAAGATGAAGTACTGAAAAACTAATAAAAATACTAGACAGAGTTGATGAACTGAAGATCGATTGTGTTTGTGTGATGTTCCGTAGCGTTCTAGACTCCAAAATCACGTTCTCCTCCTTCCTATTAGGTTTGGAGGTGTTTATATAGGAGTTGGGAAGGTTTGGGGTCGAATTAGGAGTCTCCTAGACGGATTAGGACAATTTCCCGAAGTCGGTACCCTGGCTGGCACCAGGCGTCCCCAGGGCGCTGCAACCAGTGAGCTTTTTTTCTGTTCTGCCTCCGGTGCCACCTGTGGCGCCAGGCGCTGCCTGTGGCACTCAATGCCTCTTGGTCCGTTTTCGTCTTGTTTTGGCTCGTTTCTTGCTCGTTTTCGTCTTGTTTTGGCTCATTTCTTGCTTGTTTTCGCCCCCAATTGCTCCTGACTCATTTCTACACATTACATTAACATGAATCGACGCAATTAACATCCCAATTTCATAAAAGAAGAGCCAAATATGAGATGATTTACATATAATTTTATATCTTTTATGCCAAACATCACCGATGAAGTACTCCCAGTACCCAATGTTCTAACATTGAAAGGTATGGAGCCGATCAAAAAGGCAGAAGTTAAATAGCAATCACCGATGTCGGTTTCAGTTGGACCAGAGGGACGAGGAGTCGATGAGAAAGATGATTACGGAATTCCAAGATCATTCATAGCTCCTAATGATACAGACGCCACCAAATTTGACGGTCGAGGAGTTGGAGCAAGTCATATTAACCGAACAACTACCAAGTCGAAAGGTATACCTCGCACAGGGTTAACCCCCGAGCTCAGGAAAGAGCTTATTTAGTTTTCTTAAAACTAACATATCTTGTTTCTCCTTGTCCCATCTTGATATGACAGGGATCCCGCCGGAGATAATCACTCATAAGCTGAGCTTGGATCTGAAGTTCCACCCGGTCAAACAGAAGAGGAGGCCTCAGTCCGAAGCCAAGCATGCATTCATCAAACACGAGGTATCTAAACTTCTTCAAATAAGTTCCATTCGGGAATTTAAATACCCGGACTGGTTAGCTAACATAGTGGTAGTGCCTAAAAAAAGAAATAAATTAAGAATGTGCATAGATTACAAAGACTTGAACAAGGCATGCCCTAAGGACTCTTTTTCTTTGCCTAACGACGATCACATAATCGATGCGACGGCCGGGCATGAGATACTCAGCTTTCCTGACACCTATTCTAGGTACAACCAAATCTGGATGGATACGGGCGATCAAGCAAATACTTTTTTATCACTAAATTCGGTACGTATTGTTATAATGTAATACCATTGGGATTAAAAAATGTCGGAGCTACTTATTAACGCCTAGTAAATCGGATGTTTGAAGAACATATAGGAAAATTAATGCAGATTTATATTGATGACATGGTAGTCAAATAACATGCGAGCAGAGGACCATTTGAAGCATTTGCAAGAAACCTTCGATATATTAAAGAGATACAATATGAAGCTAAACCCGAAAAAATACGCATTCAGGGTCAGATCCAAAAAATTCCTCAGATTCATGGTGTCTAACAAGGGAACAATATCAATCCCGATAAATCAAAAGTTATAGAAGACATCACCATGGTGGACAGTGTAAAGGCCGTTCAGAGGCTAACCGGAAGTATAGCTGCCCTAGGCTGGTTCACATCAAGGTCATCCGACAAAAAAACATCAGTTCTCCTCACTATTGAAGTAGAAGAATGACTTTTCTTGGACCCTGGAGTGCAAACAAGCCTTGGAAGAACTCAAATGGTACATTTCGAGTTCACCCCTGCTCCATACTTCGAAGACGAATGAGTAGCTGTACCTTTACTTGGTGGTATCCGAGGTAGCGGTAAGTGGATTCTTAGTCCGGGAAGAGGAAGGTATGTAATTTCCTATTTACTATGTTAGTAGAACTCTAGACGAGGCCGAAACAAGGTATCCTCACCTAGCGCTCGCTTTGCTATGTGCCTCTAAAAAGTTAAAACCATATCTTCAATGCCACCTCGTATGTGTCGTAACCTCTTACATACTGAGGAACATCATCCATAAACCCGATCTCTCGGGATGGTTGGCCAAATGGACAGTCGAAATTGACAGTACTATTTTGAGTATCGACCCTAACAGCCATCAAATCATAAATTTTGGCAGACTTTGTGGCCGACATTATGTAGGCCTTAATACCCTAAGTCGAAAGGGAATTACTATTAGCACCGGGGACTATCTGGGGAGTTTGGAACCTCTTTATGGATAGTGCTTCGAAGGGTCCGAGCTCGGTATAGTACTGAAGCCACCTACGGGCAACCTAGTTAGGCAGTCTATTTGAACTGTGAAATAGACAAATAATAAGGCCGAGTATGAGGAAAATCAGTCTTTGGAACATCTGAATCCTGAATCTTCAACTGATGGACCTTGGCACCCTACAACTGGTCAAACAAATCATCAATCCACGGCAACAGGTACTTGTTCTTGATGGTAACTTTGTTCAATTGGCGGTAATCAATGCACATCTTCATAGTCCCATCTTTCTTCTTCACAAATAACACTGGTGCACCCCAAGGCGACACACTCTGCCTGACGAACCCCTTTGCCAACAACTCCTCAAGCTGTTCCTTTAACTCCTTCAACTCTTTTGGAACCATACGGTACGGTGGGGATAGATATAGGCTGAGTACCTGGAGCCAAATCAATGCATAAATCGATATCACGATCTGGTGGCACGCTTGGAAGATTAGAAGGAAACACATCGGAGAACTCCCAGACTACGAGTACTGAATCGATCGCCGAAGTCTCTGCGGTAGTATCCCAAACATAGGCTAGATAAGCCAAATAATCCTTCTACACCATGTGTCTAGCCTTCATAAAAGAGATGATCGGACTAGGTGTGCTGACAGGAGAACTCTCCTACTCCAATCAGAAAACTCTGGCATCGCCAAGGTAACAATCTTCGCATGGCAATCAAGGATGGTGTGATATGGATAACCAGTCCATGCCTAGGATGACCTCAAAGTCGGTCATATCAAGTAGCAAAAGATCTGCTCTAGTCTCATAACCATAGAATGTAACAATGCAGGACCGATAGAACCGATCCATAACAACAGAATAGCCCACCAGAGTGGACACATAAGCAGGAGCGCCCAAGGGCTCACGAGGAACACCTAGGAAATTAGCAAACGGAGATGACATATATGAATAGGTAGACCCTGTATCAAATAATATCTAAGCATCCCTACCGCAGATAGAAATAATATCTGTGATCACGGCATCTGAGTCCACTGCATCTGGTCTGGCTGGAAAAGCATAGAATCTAGTTGGAGCGCTACCTGATTGGCCTCCACTTGCCTGGCCTCTACCTCTAGGACGGCCCCTACCCACCTTCCCTCATCCTCTAGATAGCCAGACGGCTGGTGCGGCTACTAGTGCTGTAACCATAGGTTGAGAATCATGTTGGACTGCCTTGTCCCGAAGCTTAGGGCAGAACCTTCGCACGTGGCTGAAATTCCCGCACTCGAAACAACCTCTCGGTACGAAGGATTGCTGTCCTAAAGTCTGACCCTAATGGCATGAATACCCACTGGAGAAACCCTGAATAGCTGGTGGGTGGTAGGAACTCTTTGGCATGGCGCTGAAATAAGGTCGAATTAGAGCACACCGAGGAGGCAACGGTGCTGGATATAGGCTGATCTTTCCCAAACTGACCTCTAGCTCCATATGGAGCACAATTGAACCCTCTAGAATAACAAAATCACTTGTCCTGCTGCATCTGCTCTCGGCCCCGCTGACGATAACCCTCAATCCTTCAAGCTATCTCTACAACTAGCTGGTAAGAAGTCCCCACCTCAACCTCTCGGGCCATAGTGGCCTGAATACCAAAGTGAAACCCCTCAACAAACCTTCGCACTCTCTCCGCCTCAGTAGGAAGCATCATAAGGGTATGGCGAGACAACTAAGAGAATCTCGCCTCGTAATCAGTCACTAACATCTAGCCCTGCTGGAGCTGCTCAAACTGAAATCGCAACTCTTTCCTCTGGGAGTGTGGAATATACCTATCCAAGAAAAGGCGTGTAAATTGATCCCAAGTTAAGGGAGGAGAACCTGCTGGTCTGCCAAGAAGAAGAGACTGTCACCATCTACGAGCGCTGCCCTCCAGCTGGAAAGTAGTAAAATCCACCCTGTGGGTCTCTAATATCCTCATGTTGTGCAGTCTGTCCCTACACCGATCAATGATGTCCTGGGGATCCTCATGTCGCTCACCTCCGAAGATTGGAGAGTGTAGCCTAGTCCATCTGTCCAATAGCTTCTGCGGCTCGGCAGTCGCAGCTGGTCTGGGCTTAGGTACAGTTGATGCCACTAGCTAGGTTCTGCCCACAGGTAGTGTGCTCGGGGTCTGATATACAGTAGCTGCATGCCTAGGAGTCTGAGCAGTAGGGTTCTGTGCTCCTCCTCCCGCCTGAGATGTGGCTGGGTCTGCTGGAGATAAACCAGCCTGGGTCATAGTGTCCACGAACCATAGCATACGACCCACGACCTTTTGGAAACTCGGTGCTGACATGATATTTACCGGGGCTGGCTCTGCTGCAGGAACCTATACCTGCTCCTCAATAATAAGATCCTCTACCGGATCCGCTGGTGGCATGGTTGGGGTAAATCTGGGATGTCCTCGTCCCCTACCTCGGGCCGGTGCCCTCCCCTGGCCTCTAGCAACAAGGGGAGCAGCTCCTCCCAGGGCTGGAACATCTGTGCGCGTTCTCACCATCTGTGAGAGAATAAGAGAAAGATACTTAGTATAACATCGACTACATGAAAGGAGATGAAGAAAGAGTAGTTTCCTAGCACCCTATAGCCTTTCAAAGATAAGTACGGACGTCTCCGCACCAATCTGCAAGACTCTATTAGGCCTGCTCATAACTCGTGAGACCTACGTGAACCTAGTGCTTTGATCCCTTGTTGTCACACCCCAATTTCTCCTATAGGTCGTGATGTTGCCCAACGTTACCGCTAGGCAAGCCAACAGTGAACTAACAATGTGATTAATTCTTTTAACATTTTTAAAATAGCTGATTTTTTATTGGTACATAAATAGGAAGTAAAAATTTAATAAGATGAGAGATAAATAGTTTTAAGAGAAAATGGGATGAGTAAATATCCCCCAAAAAATATCATCATGTGTTTACTAGCATAATCTCAAGACCTGGTGTCACAAGCATATGAGCTACTAGTAGAATATGCAAAATAAATAGTACACTACTGTTTGAAGTGAAATAGACAGAATGTAAAAACAAAAGGAAGACTTTGAGTGCTGCAGAACGGGGTCGGAAGGTAGCTCACCGCTAAGTCTTGAGGAAGTCAAGGATACGCGCCAGACTGATAACTAGATGCACCTGCCTCAAATCCTGCACGATTAGTGCAGAAGTGTAGCATGAGTACATAAACAACATGCACCCAGTAAGTATCTAGTCTAACCTTGAAGAACTAGTGACGAGGGATCAACTTCGACACTTAATATGGGCTAATAATAAAATATTAAAATTATAACTAAGCATGGACTATATAAATACGGCTAAAAACTAAATAACAAGAAATAAATGAATAATTCTTTCACTAATAGTAAATTTTAATTTTATTCCCATCATTTAACGAATTAATCTCTCAAGTCAATGAAACAATATCAATTATAATTGGGCTCCAAGAATGATTATGCATGAATTATGCCAAGGTCGTACGGCCCGATCCAACATACAAATATATAAACTGGGCACTGCCAAGGGCCTAATGGCACAAACCATAGATGCATCTATTCTATTACCGAGGCGTTCGGCTCGCTTTACAAGAAGAGAAAATACTTTATAAACAACCAATTCAAAGATTATTAAGAGGCTATTATTCAAAGAAACACCAATTCTCATTAGCGGTCAAGTAACCCGTCCAAAACTCCAAACATCACAGTATAACGTGATTTAGGTCCTAGACTACCGAGACATAAGCACACTTAGTAGGTAATACGAGCTCTCATCACCTCGTGCATACGTAGCCCCCCAAAAATAGAAGAACATATTATTAATTCACCTATGGGGTTAATTCATTCTTACAAGGTTAGAAAAGAGACTTACCTCGTCTCCAAGCTTACTTTTCGGTCCACAATTGTGCTTTAAACCCTCAACTCGGTGCCAAACGACTCGAAACTAGTCAAATGTTATATAAAATCGCCAATACATGTTCAAAAGCTCATATCCTAACTATTAATGTAATTTTCCAACCCTAATTGAAGAATTTCCAAATTCACCCCCGGGCCCACGTGTCCGGATCTGATATTTTTTAAAGAAAGTTGTTACCCATAATCTCATGAACTCAAATATATGATTTTCACTAAATTTCATAACCATTTTCATGGTTAAATCCCAATTTTATCAAAATCTAGGTTTTCCTAAAAAATCCCATAAATCCTATCATTTTCCATGCTAAATCTACTTATGATTCGTGTATTTAGCTAAAGAATTGATAGGGGTCACTTACCTCTTGATGTTGATGGAACCCCTCCCAAATATGCTCTTATGATCATTTAAAACAAAGTGGAAAATGAGGAAAATAAGGCTAAGTCCCGCAATAAAAGTTATTGCACAGGTCGCAGGTGTCGCAGTTGCAACATCTTGTTTGCAAATGCGAAGCTTAGCCCCCCACTATCAAGGTTGCAGATGTCGCAATTGCGACACCTTGTTCGCGAATGCGAAGGTCGCAATTGCGACAAAATCTTCGCAAATGCGTGTCCTGCCTTGGCCAGGCTTCTTCGCAATTGTGAGACCTGTTTTGCAAATGCGAAAAAAATCTTGTATTTTCGATACCTGAGACACCAGCAAAAAAAACCAGAAAACTGAAGTCTTCCCATCCATCCGAACGCGTCCGAAACTCACCCGAGCCCTCGGGGCTCCGCACCAAACATCCACACAAGTCTAAAAATATCATACGAACTTGCTCGCACAATTAAAATGCCGGAATAACATCTAAAAGCACGAATCGGATGCCAAAATGCGTGAATCAAATCATGAAAACTCAAAACTTCTAAAAACACATATGCACGTCTGATTCCTATCAAATCACGTCCGATTGACCTCAAGTTTTACACACAAGTCTCAAATGACATTATGGCCTACTCCAACTTTCGGAGTTGGAATCCGAACCCAACATCAAAAAGTCCACTCTCGGTCAAACTTTCCAAAAACCTTTAAATTTTAACTTTCGCCAAATCACCCCGAAATGACCTACGGATCTCCAAATCCACATCCTGACGTGCTCCTAAGTTCAAAATCACCATAAAGAGCTATTCCCAGGCTCAGAATCCCATACGGACGTCTATAACGTAAAAATCTACTTCAACTCAAACTTATGAAATTCACCAAAAATACCAACTTTCAATATTGGGCGCCGAAACGTTTCCGGGTTATCCAAAATCCTATCCAAACATCCGTCCAAGTCTAAAATCATCATACAAACCTATTATAACCTCAAATCCCGATTCCAAGGTTGTTTACTTAAAACATCGACCGAAATCAAACTTAACCTTTTAAGGCCAACCTAAGGAACCAAGTTTTCCGATTTCAATCCGAACCCTTCCAAATCCCAAACTTACCATTCCCGCAAGTCATAAAACAGTAAGAGCACATACGGTAAATCTTATTCGGGAAGAACAGGATTCTAGAAAGCAAAAGGACCGGTTGGGTCGTCACAATCTTTCAGTAAATAGTCAATGTCTAGAAAGTTTTTGTTCTTAGTTGAAGTCAATAAGTTGCATATGGAGAATCTTCGTAGCTAGGGGCGGAGCTAACCTATTATATATGTATTCAGCCAAACCTAGTGATTTTTTGCTTATTCTACGAATGTGTATTAAGTAATTTAATAAATATATATAAATATTTAATTGCGAACTCAATAACTAAGACGAGCTATTAGTTTTATGGCAGATTCAAAACTCAAAAATTTCAAATCCTAACTCGTCTCTGTTAATAGCTTAGTTGTTGACCGTATTAACTTTCACCTTGTTGGTAGAGATGCGATTCCCCACCTTATTATCCCCGGTCCCAAAATAAAGAGTTACACATCACATAGAAAATATTGTTATTATTACTTGTCCTTTTAAATTAATTTGACCAATAACCTTTTGGAGAAAAAAGAAAAGAAAAACAACACGGAAACGAATACAAGTTTGGTAAAACAAATGCATATTATTAGCAATCCATGTTTTTCTTTTTATTAATACACTTCTACAAAAGAAAGAATTACAATTCACCAATCACGATATTTCTTGTAAATAGTTTCCTTAGAATTTTGATCAAAATAACCCAAATAAAAACCGTCATCCTGCACTTTCCAGAAGCATTTCAAAGTACCTGATGGAACAAAACCTTTTCCATCCTTAACGCATCTACTTACGTCGTTAAATACATCGTAACTCAAATTTTTATCGCCCCACCAAAAGTGACAAAAGTATAAAGTTCTAAAATAACCGCAAAATTGCCAGTTAAAATCTGTTCCAATAGCTGGATAATGATAGCCGAGATCGTCATCTCCAGATGCACAATGAAATTCTAGTTGAGGAGAACCAGGAGAAAGATTGTTGAGAACGTGCACCTCGTAACCAAATACACTGACCCGACAACTATGAATATTTTTGGGCATGATAATAAAGAACAAGAATATGATCTTCACTAAGTAGTGAACCATGTTGAGATATTAATAAGAATACTTCTAAATTATGAAATTCTTTTGTTTCCTCCCAATTACTACTATTTTGATGGTATATATAGGAGAAATATGTTGACTTGCACTTTCTTTTTTGACTTGTAATTTGACTAACAACAATCTCTACCTTTTGAAGACATAGTAATTAAGGAAATATATTTATTGTTTTTCTTTTTTATTTTCCTCTACTCTTATGTTATAGAAAGCAAAAGAATTAGAGGCAAGAAATTAATGTAGTTTCATAATTTTATTACCTAAACAGTTTTGGTCATTTATTTATTTTTTTAATTAGGAGGACTTTTTGTAAAGGTAATCGAAAATCTAATTGAGATATTCTTATACAATACCTTTTTGAGATATTGACTAAACTGAAATGGAATTATACAATACCTTTTTGAGATTAAAATCTAATTTAATTAGATAAATGTTACCAAAAGTGTTCTCCATAAGATGATGATAACATTAAAGCAGATTAAGTAAGAAATTCATTAACTAAACTGAAATGGAAAACTGTTTTAACATTTTCTTCACACCGCCTAAAATTTCTCCTATCAACATGGTGGTGATAAATGTGTGGGATAGTGGGGTGGGATGAAAAATAAAGGAAAAAAGAAAAATGAATAGAATAACAAAGAAAAAAAATAATGAAAAAGAATAAGAAGAAAAAATATAAACAACTTTGTACCTCGGGAATGCCCCTGTTGTTTACCTCTATTTTGCTGTGTAGTTTCCTCTTCTGTATTTCTCGTTGTTAAATTCTCAGTCTTTTATTAAATTACTCTCTACCAATGTTAGGCTTGACACTTATTGGGTACCGTTATGATGTACTCATGCTACTCTTCTGCACATGTTTGTGTGCAGATCCAGGTACCTCCTACCAGCCCCGCTATTAGTAGAGAGTCGTGCTGAGTCATGCTGCTGCTACAGAGACTTCAAGGTATATCTATCAGCATCCTCAGACCTCGGAGTCCCCCTCTATCCTTTTATGTTGGTCTTCTTTATTATTCCTAGATACTGATATATAGAGACAGTTAGAACAATTCCTTAGAGCTTGTGACTTGTGACTACTAGGTCTTTGGGAGATGTCATACTCAGAATTGTTGGTTTTACTTGTATATGTCGAGCGATAGTTTTTCAGCTTTATCTATATATATATATTGATGTTGTTAAGGTTTAGTCGTTATTTGTATTTTTGTTTCTGTTATTCTGTTACTCCGCAATTGTTAGGCTTACCTAGTCTTGAATACTAGGCGCCGTCACGACATCTTACGGAAGGAGATTTGGGTCGTGACACCGAAATCGAAATCTGACTCCGTTATTAAGAAATCAGCCTTCGGCCAAACTTATAAATATTCTAAACTTCAACTTTTCTAATTTTCGCTGAAATGCGCTGAATTGTCCTACGGACTTCCAAATCCAAATCCGGACATACGCCTAAATCCGAAATCACCATACAAAGTTATTGAAATCATCAAAACTTCATTCCAGAGTCGGTTGCGCAAAATTTAAACCTCGGCCAACTCTTTTTATTTAAGCTTCAAAATAAGGATTGTTCTTTCATTTTACAAATTACGAAGTTGCTCGGGACCTTAGGTCGCTGAACGTGACACTAATTCTTGAAACAACAATTCGGATCGTTACACCAGTAATACGTATCAGACAATTCTGTCCACCAACATTTGCATATGGGAAATCTTAGTTGCTAGGAGCGGAGCTAACCTATTTGATATGGATTCAATCAAATCTAGTGATTTTTGCTTATGCTCTGTATGTGTATTAAGAAATTTAATATATATATATATATATATATATATATATATATATATATATATATGTATGTATGTATGTATTTAATTGCGAACACAGTAACTAAGACGAGCTATGAATTTTATGGCAGATTCAAAACTCGCAAACTTTAAATCCTAGCTTGTCTCTATTAGTAGCTTAATTGATTGGAAACATTAACTTTCACCTTGTTGGTAGGGATTCGATTCCGCACCTTATTATAAATATTATTATTGTTACATGTCCTTCTAAATTAATTTGACCAATATTCTTTTGGAGAAAAAAGAAAAGAAAAACAACACGGAAATTAAAAAAAGATACAAGTTTGCTAAAACAAATCAATATTATTGGCAATCCATTTTTTTCATATACTTTTACAAAAGAAAATATTACTGCTCACCAATCACGATATTTCTTGTAAACATTTTCACCAGTATCCGCCTTAAAATAACCCAAATAAAAACCATCATTCTGCACTTTCCATAAGCATTTCTCAGCATCTGATGGAACAAAATCTCCTCCATCCACAACGCATGATTGTACTCTGTTAAATACATCGAAACTTAAATCTTTGTCGCCCCACCAAAAGTGACAAAAGAATAAAGTCTTAACACCACTGCAAAATCCCCAGTTGAAATCTGATCCTATAGCTGGGAAATGAATGCCGAGATCGTCATTTCCAGATGCACAATGAAATTTTAGTTGAGGAGAATTAGGAGGAAGATTATTCAGAATGTGCACCTCGCGCCTAAATCCCATGAACGCGCAACTATGAACATTTTTGGGTATGATAATAAATAACAAGAATATGATCTTCACTAAGTAGTGAACCATGTTGAGAAATTAATAAGAATACTTCTAAATTATGAAATTCTTTTGTTTCCTCCCAATTACTACTATTTTGATGGTATATATAGGAGAAATATGTTGAGACTTGCACTTTCTTTTTTGACTTTTAATTTGAATAACAACAATCTCTACCTTTTGAAGACATAGTAATTAAGGAAATATATTTATTGTTTTTCTTTTTTATTTTCCTCTACTCTTATGTTATAGAAAGCAAAAGAATTAGAGGAAAGAAATTAATGTAGTTTCATAATTTTATTACCTAAAAATTTTTGGTCATTTATTTATTTTATTAATTAGGAGGATTTTTTTTTAAGGTAATTGCAAATCTAATTGAGATATTCTTATACAATACCTTTTTGAGAAATTCTCCAGTTTCAACACCCCCATCAACATGGTGGTGATAAATGTGTGGGATAGTGGGGTGGGATGAAAAATAAAGGAAAAAAGAAAAATGAATAGAATAACAAAGAAAAAAATAATGAAATAGAATAAGAAGAAAAAATATAAACTACTTTGTACCTCGGGAATGCCCCTGTTGTTTATCCCTATTTTGCTGTGTAGTTTCCTCTTCTGTATTCCTCGTTGTTAAAATCTCAGTCTTTCATTATATTACTATATCTTCTGCCTTAATTATTATATTTCAGTGGGGCCCACCTTGTCACTAGTCTACCGAGGTTAGGCTTGACACTTATTGGGTACCGTTATGGTGTACTCATGCTACTCTTCTGCACATGTTTGTGTGCAGATCCAGGTACCTCCTACCAGCCCCGCTATTAGTAGAGACTCGTGATGCTGCTACAGAGACTTCAAGGTATATCAGTCAGCATCCTCAGACCTCGGAGTCCCCCTCTATCCTTTTATGTTGTTCTGCTTTATTGTTCCTAGATACTGATATATAGAGACAGTTAGAACAATTCCTTAGAGCTTGTGACTTGTGACTACTAGGTCTTTGGGAGATGTCATACTCAGAGTTGTTGGTTTTACTTGTATATGCCGAGCGATAGTTTTTCAGCTTTATCTATATATATATATATATATATATATATATATTGATATTGTTAAGGTTTAGTCGTTATTTGTAATTTTGTATCTGTTATTCTGTTACTCCGCAATTGTTAGGCTTACCTAGTCTTGGAGACTAGGCGCCGTCACGACATCTTACAGAAGGAGATTTATGTCGTGACACCGAAATCGAAATCTGACCCCGTTATTAAGAAATCAGCCTTCGGCCAAACTTATAAATATTGCTAAGTGCTAATTAATATAATAATACATATTTAACCAAAAAAAAGTATATTATAAACTTCAACTTTTCCAATTTTCACCGAAATGCGCTGAATTGTCCTACGGACTTCCAAATTCAAATCCGGACATACGGCTAAGTCCGAAATCACCATACGAAGTGATTGAAATCATCAAAACTTCATTCCAGAGTCGGTTGCGCAAAAGTTAAACCTCGGTCAACTCTTTTTATTTAAGCTTCAAAATAAGGATTGTTCTTTCATTTTACAAATTACGAAGTTGCTCGGGACCTTAGATCGCTGAACGTGACACTAATTCTCGAAACAACAAGTCGGGTCGTTACACCAGTAAAACGTATTAGACAATTCTGTCCACCAACATTTGGACAGATGAAAAAATATAACTTAATATTTTTTTTATCTCTACTACGATTTGAACCTGAGACATTATAACTTTTCAAAATATGATTTCGAGCAACTTTAAAGCATTTTACACATACAAAGTTCAAAAATAAAGTAATATATTAATCAAGTTTTGTGTCACATATTTCCATACATTATGCTTATAGATATAATATAAATCTTATTCAATATACAAGATTAAAAATGTCTACAAGATTACACGTCATTGATAATTACCAATTAACAACTTCACACGGTATAGTAAAATACTAAAAAGTTAGTTCAATCCTGCAGTAAATAGAGAATGTCTAGAAAATTTTCGTTCTTAGTTCAAAGTCAATAAGTTGCATATGGGGCGGAGCTAATCTATTTGATATGGATTTAGCCAAATCTAGTGATTTTTGTTTATATTTTGTATGTGTATTTTTTATTTATATATATATATATAATTACGAATTTAGTAACTAAGACGAGCTATGAATTTTATGGCAGATTCAGAACCCGCAAACTTTAAATCCTAGCTCGTCTCTATTAGTAGCTTAATTGATTGGCTACATTAACTTTCACCTTGTTAGCAGGGATTCGATTCCCCACCTTATTATAAATATTATACTTTTACAAAAAAAAATATTACTGCTCACCAATCACGATATTTCTTGAAAACATTTTCACCAGCATCCTCTTTACAATAACCCAAATAAAAACCATCATCCTGCACTTTCCATAAGCATTTCTCAGCATCTGATGGAACAAAATCTCCTCCGTCCCAAACGCATGATTGTACTCTGTTAAATACATCGAAACTTAAATCTTTGTCGCCCCACCAAAAGTGACAAAAGAATAAAGTCTTAACACCACTGCAAAATCCCCAGTTGAAATCTGATCCTATAGCTGGGTAATGATAGCCGAGATCGTCATCTCCAGATGCACAATGAAATTTTAGTTGAGGAGAATTAGGAGAAAGATTATTCAGAATATGCACCTCGCGCCTAAATCCACTGAACACGCAACTATGAACATTTTTGGGTATGATAATAAATAACAAGAATATGATCTTCACTATGTAGTGAACCATGTTGAGATATTAATAAGAATACTTCTGAATTATGAAAGTTTTTTGTTTCCTCCCAATTACTACTATTTTGATGGTATATATAGGAGAAATATGCTGAGACTTGCACTTTCTTGTGACTTGTGACTACTAGGTCTTTGGGAGATGTTATACTCAGAGTTGTTGGTTTTACTTGTATATGCCGAGCGATAGTTTTTCAGCTTTATCTATATATATATATTGATGTTGTTAAGGTTTAGTCGTTATTTGTATTTTTGTTTCTGCTATTCTGTTACTCCGCAATTGTTAGGCTTACCTAGTCGCCATCACGACATCTTACAGAAGGAGATTTGGGTCGTGACACCGAAATCGAAATCTGACCCCGTTATTAAGAAACAGCCTTCGGCCAAACTTATAAATATTATAAACTTCAACTTTTTCAATTTTCGCCTAAATGCGCTGAATTGTCCTACGAACTCTAAATCCGGACATACGCCTAAGTCCGAAATTACCATACGAAATTATTGAAATCATCAAAACTTCATTCCAGAGTCGGTTGCGCAAAAGTTAAACCTCGGCCAATTCTTTTTATTTAAGCTTCAAAATAAGGATTGTTCTTTCATTTTACAAATTACGAAGTTGCTTGGGACCTTAGGTCGCTGAACGTGACACTAATTCTTGAAACAACAAGTCGGGTCGTTACACCAGTAATACGTATCAAACAATACTGTCCACCAATGTTTGGACAGATGAAAAAATATAACTTAATATTTTTTTATCTCCGCTACGTTTTGAACCTGAGACATTATAACTTTTCGAAATATGATTTCGATCAACTTTGAAGCATTTTACACATACAAAGTTCAAAAATAAAGTAATATATTAATCAAGTTTTGTGTCACATATTTCCATACATTATGCTTATAGATATAATATGAATCTTATTCAATATACAAGATTAAACAACACGGAAATTAAAAAAAGATACAAGTTTGCTAAAACAAATGAATATTATTGGCAATCCATTTTTTTTAATTAATATACTTTTACAGAAGAAAATATTACTGCTCACCAATCACGATATTTCTTGAAAACATTTTCACCAGTATCCGCCTTAAAATAACCCAAATAAAAACCATCATCCTGCACTTTCCATAAGCATTTCTCAGCATCTGATGGAACAATATCTCCTCCATCCCAAACGCATGATTGTACTCTGTTAAATACATCGAAACGTAAATCTTTGTCGCCCCACCAAAAGTGACAGAAGAATAAAGTCTTAACACCACTGCAAAATCCCCAGTTGAAATCTGATCCTATAGCTGGGTAATGATAGCCGAGATCGTCATCTCCAGATGCACAATGAATTTCTAGTTGAGGAGAATTAGGAGGAAGATTATTCAGAATGTGCACCTCGCGCCTAAATCCCATGAACGCGCAACTATGAACATTTTTGGGTATGATAATAAATAACAAGAATATGATATTCACTATGTAGTGAACCATGTTGAGATATTAATAAGAATACTTCTGAGTTATATATATATATATATATATATATATATAGGAGAAATATGCTGAGACTTGCACTTTTTTTTTTTAAGCCTTTTAATTTGAATAACAGCAATCTCTACCTTTTGAAGAGATAGTAATTAAGGAAATATATTTATTGTTTTTCTTTTTTATTTTCCTCTACTCTTATGTTATAGAAAACAAAAGAATTAGAGGAAAGAAATTAATGTATTTTCATAATTTATTACCTCAAAAGTTTTGGTCATTTATTTATGTTATTAATTAGGAGGATTTTTTTTAATTGCAAATCTAATTGAGATATTCTTATAGAATACCTTTTTGAGAAAGAGTAGATAAATGTTACCAAAAGTGTTCTCCATAAGATGATGATAAATTTAAAGCAGATTAAGATTAATAAAAAGAATAATAAAAAGAAAAAAAACAACTTTTTATATAAAATTTAAAAGTGGCAGCAATATGTGAATTTTTCTTAACGATTTGTTTGTTGAGTTTGAAAATAAGGGCAAGTATATGTTACTTTATAACATCGATGATACAAAATAGAGGCAGATTTAGGATTTAAGCTTTATGAGTTCAACAGCCTCTTAGCATCTACCATTTATTGCAAAATTTAATGAATTTTACACAAATGTATGCTTCACGTTGAAAGTTATGAGTTCAAATGAACCCCAAACTGCAACTGTATATCCGCCCTTGGATACAAGTAACCCCAACTATTAATAGAGGATAAAATTGTATCATTGGTATAGTTCAGAGACAATTTTGATCCTTCTCCCTATTTTGAAATATGACTTCGCAAGTAAAAATAATATGATCTCAATAAACTTTTGTGAGCCATTTTTTAGCAAAAGTATTGACAAAGCTACATAGCTCCGAGGGGAGCCACTTGACATCCCTCACATGAAAAATTACGCTGTTTAGATAGGTAAAAGATTTTCTTTTATGTACTTATACTATGTGTTAAATGATAAAAAGTAAAGCTATTATAATTTTTTACTATTGAAGTTATTAGAGAGGAGCTGCTTTATAAAATGAGCAGCAAGCTAATTTAGGAAGGAACACTAATGGCTATATATATGATTTTAGGGATTCTCCAATATTCATGGAGTACAGGATCCCAATAAATCCTCCATATAATCTTCTAATTTATTCAACACTTCCCCTTAAATTGGTGCATAAATGTCTTTAATGCCCAATTTGTCAAGTGATTTATGGAACATTTTGCTTGAAATTCTGATAAGTGGGGATTTTGACTGCTTATCAACACCTTTTAGCGTATATTTCATCCGAAAGTATTGAATTATGTTTCTGAACCTAACGAAATTGTGCAAATTGCAGGAATGCTGGAAGTTTGGTCTATCAAAATGAAATCCGACTCAAAAAGGAGTGTTCCGAAACACAAGGTAATAAATGGCACAGAAGCACAAATGTGCGGTTCGCAGAAGGAATTCTGCGGCCGCAGAAGATATTGCGCACCGTAGAATTCCATATGCAGCCACAAACCAAGAAGCAAAACTCGACAGAATTTTCAGCTCTCACTAACAAACTATAGAGAAAGTAGTCCACATACTCAATATAAGTTCAAGTATAATTTAAGGACTCTCAAATCGGAAGAATTTTCTCACTCTCACAAAGAAACTCTTATGCCACCCAAGTTCGTACCATAAGCACTTTAAAACACTACACTTCACCTCTAATCACCTTTTTTTCATGACCACTTCAATAGCTTGCCATGAAACAATCCACATTTATGACCTTCTTCATTAAGCACATCAACATATAAACATTTATTAGCCCGGACAAAGATATGCGATGTGTTATTTATTTTTTCTTTTTTTTTCACTCTCCTTAATTTAGTATTTTCGGCTAGTACCTTTTGTTGTTTATACAAATTGAGCACTTTATCGTCCTTTTTATGATTCCACTCAAAAGTTACACAATCTCTTTCTTTAATCTTCTAGTTACTTTAATCTTCTCGCTACTTAAGTACTTTTGGAGGTAAAGATTCAACAAGATTGATTAAGAACAAAGGGGATTCGGCTTGTAATGTGGTTGCCAAAGAAAAGATCTACTAGCTCAAAAAGGTTGACTACGGATAATATTAGCATTGGTAGGTAAATAGGTTAAATGGTCAACCAAAGAAAGCCTATATCACTTCCCAAACTTACAAGACTCTAATCATTTCGCTTCGACTCACACACGGGGCAAGTTCTAGACTAGCAAGGATGGCACAGAATACACCAAAATCTCACCTCACACAAGGCATATGACTCACTCAGGACGGCTCGGACCCGACTCTCAAGTTAAAGCAACTAGCACAGTCATCATAAAATTTAAGCACACCGGAATTAATCACAAGAGTCAAAGATGATCCTCGATGTCAAAATAAAGTCACATATATTTTCAAGGCATATAATTACAAAGATCATGAAGAAAGTACTCAGTTCAAATGCTCCACCTCTAAGCCCAGATATAAAATATGTCATCGTAGATACTCAAGTTCTCCCCATTTCATTATAAGTTTAAAAAGAAAAAAGATAAAAATCTTTTTTATTTGTTTTTCTTTTGGACTGTAAACACTCAAGAAAACTGTCTAGGAAGTCCATCATCGGGAAAAGTTCAAAACTTTTTGAAAATTCTACCTACGAGCAAAAAACTACTACCCGATTCAAATTCATCCCTTAGAAAAGAACCGTGGCCACAAGAAAAACCAAGAGAAATTATTTCTACCTAATTATTTTTTTATGTGTTCAACACATATAAAATAACACAACTAAATAGCATAGAAAATTACCAAAACAGTCTCTTCCCCCGCACTTAAAATTGTGCATTGTCCCCAATGCATACCCATAAATAGAAGAGGGTAAAAGAAACTTCCTCGTAGGGAAAAGGCCGAAGCATTAGCAGCTCATGGGGTGCTCAGACTTCTCCCAGACTTGCTTTTGCTTTCTTCCAACAGTCTTGCTTCTAATGCTCCTAGATAAATGAAAAACAACACAATAAGCGCTTGATTTAACATCGGAGTACGACGCGAATCTCTTTCTGCCTCCACCTCAAGCTTATGAATTAAACCCCAAGTTTTGCTTCAAGTTAATGATTATGCTCTTGGGCGGAACAAATTCATGTGAGCCAAAAATTAAATAAATTCTCATGTGCTTTTTGGCTCTCCACCGAGGAGTGTCACCTTGCCTAGACGGCCTTGAAAATTTCAAAATATAAGGCTCATCTACCTCTTCCCTGGACTCCTTTTTATGCTCGTAAGGATCCATTTCCATTTTACCATCTGAACACAATGTAGAGAAGTGTTTGGAATGAGATCCAACTCGCTCAAATACATGTACTTCAAGATTTTTTACATTCTTAATATCAATCACACTAGAGTCAACTAAATTTATATCATCAACGTCCCTGGTTGACTCTACTGTTACTTCTTCAACACTCTAACCGTCCTTGGTTGGTTAGAGTGTTGGTGTTCTACTTAGGAACCCTTCATTGGCACCTCAATTTCCATCTCTAATGCACACTGCTCCTGGCTACTATCTATAGTATTAATATGCTGAGCATTAAAAGCTTCAACTAGTTGACTCACTTTAGCCTCTAAGTTGTGAATAGTTGCATCTTGCCTTTGTATCTGCAGTTGTGTCTCATCATTTTTTTTCACAAGCCACCTTAGCATATCCTTGATCTCTTTCAGGTCGTCATCCCCGGACTGCTTATTTCTGTTAACCTCACAAGGAAAAGTAGAACTATCGTAGTAAGGGGTTAGAGGAGGATAAGAAATATAAACACGACCGTGAAAGTGACCATCTTGACCACCACATACATCACACACATTCCACACGTAAGATTGAGTTGGTGCATAACTCGCTCTCTTAAACATTTTGATAATTTTGCCATGGGTGATTTCCTCCACAATATGCATAAGGAGGATCAAAAGTAGAATTACCAATATCAAAATTATTATAATTCCAAGATGCCATGTCTTTCAAATGAAAAATAAAAAAAAATAAAAAACAAAACAAAATAAAAGTTCAAACTTGACACCAAGCAATATTTACAGCTACAGCTACTGTACACAGTTAGTTCCCCGGTAATGGCGCCAAAATTTGATCATGCCCAACTCTTTGGATAAGTGATCGCTGCAAATATAATCCAGTCTAAGAGTCCGGAGTCGAATTCCACAGAGAACTAAGCTTAGCTACAACTATTTAATATCACTATAAAGACAAGCTCGAACAATTTCTAAGTTATAAAGAATGTGATTTTTTTATTCTAAACTAATTAACTAACAAGTCTAAAAAGCAGTAAAACTATCAAATAACAAGGATAAGGGTTGGAGATAAGATTGGAAAGGTTTAGGGTTATAATTTCCCCAATCGTCGGAATCCTCCAAACCACGTCTGCTATAAATTTGCCTAAGTATTCTCTATCCATCGTGAGTATTTGGAGTGTTATAATTCTCTTCCGAGCAACTACCACAGTTTACTAGACGTATTCTTCCGAACCACGCTAGCTGAAAATATTAAGTAGTGTACATCCAATTGATTTTAGTAAGTAAAGTATCTAAAATTCGGCTGAGAAATATTGTTGGTATTTGTTGAATAACATTATATGCTTTTAATATTGGCAAGCAATTGATAGAAATACAAATGTATATTAAATTCAAAAAATTAGGTAGCCGTTGGAAATCTATTAGAATTTTGAATATTGCAGTTGTTGGAAAAATAGGTTTTAGGGGGCGATGGAACTTTGCCACAAATACAATTTGTATTAGTGGCAAACTACCATCTAAGGCTATTGTGGCGACTACAATTGTCACTAAAAGTTCAATAGTATTGGTGTAGATGAAAATGGGATTGCAGTAACCTGTAAACAAAGCGGAAATACCACAAATAATTTTTTCTTTCTATAAAACGAATACAAGTTTGCTAAAACAAATCAATATTATTGGCAATTCATTTTTTCTTCTAATTAATACACTTTACAAAAGAAAGATTACTATTCACCAATCACGATATTTCTTGTAACTATTTTCACCAGCATATTCATCAAAATAACCCAAATAAAAACCATCATCCTGCACTTTCCATAAGCATTTATCAGTATCTGATGGAACAAAATCTTCTCCATCCCAAACGCAGGTATCTACGTTGTTAAATACATCGTAACGCAAATCTTTATCTCCCCACCAAAAGTGACAAAAGAATAAAGTATTAATAAGTCCGCAAAATTCCCAGTTGAAATCTGATCCTATAGCTGGGTAATGATAGCCGAGATCGTCATCTCCAGATGCACAATGAAATTCTAGTTGAGGAGAATTAGGAGGAAGATTATTGAGAATGTGCACCTCGCGACTAAATCCACTGATTGAGCAACTATGGATATTTTTGGGTATGATAATAAATAACAAGAATATGATCTTCACTATGTAGTGAACCATGTTGAGAAATAAATAAGAATACTTCTGAATTATGAAATTCTTTTGCTTCCTCCCAATTACTACTGTTTTGATGGTATATATAGGAGAATTATGCTGAGACCTGCACTTTATTTTTAATTTGAATAACAACAGCTCTACCTTTTGTAGACATAGTAATAAAGGAAATATATTTATTGTTTTTATTTTTTATTTTCCTCTACTCTTATGTTATAGAAAGCAAAAGAATTAGAGGAAAGAAATTAATGTATTTTCATAATTTTATTACCTCAAAAGTTTTGGTCATTTATTATTTTATTAATTAGGAGGATTTTTTGTGAAGGTAATTGCAAATTTAATTGAGATATTCTTATGCAATACCTTTTTGAGAAAGAGTAGATAAATGTTACCAAAAGTATTCTCCATAATATGATGATAAAATTAAAGCGGATTAAGATTAATAAAAAGAATAATAAAAAGAAAAAAAACAACTTTTTATATAAAATTTTAAAGTGGCAGCAATATGTGAATTTTTCTTAACGATTTGTTTGTTGAGTTTGAAAATAAGGGCAAGTATATGTTACATTATAACATCGAGGATACAAAACAGAGGCGGATTTAGGATTTAAGTTTTATGAGTTCAACAGCCTCTTAGCATTGAACCCATTATATTTTTGAACTTATGGGTTCAAATCTATCATTTGTTGCAAATTTTAATGAATTATACACAAATTTATGCTTCACATCGAAAATTATGAGTTCAAATGAACCCCAAACTTGTCACGACCCAAAATCCCAACCTGGTCGTGATGGCGCCTCTCTTGGGGACAAGGCAAGCCAAACCATTTCCAACATCGCTAAACATTTCAAACAACACGAAGATAATATAAACACGGTTTAATATTAGTCAACTGCGGAAAATATCATATAGCAATCATCCCGACTACAGCCCTCAGATCGGGGTGTCACAAAGTCATGAGCCACTAGAGAAGTCCTAGTAATAATATAACTATTACATAATCTTAAGTACAATTGTACGAAGGAATCAAACAACAAGAAAAGAGTTACGAGGCTGCGGACGCAGGCAACTACCTCGTAGTCTTTGAAGCTCCGGTCCAGTAGTAGTATTCAGTACCTCTGAGAGGGACCGCTAACGCCTGAATCTGCACACAAGGTGCAGGGAGTAAAGTGAGTACTTCCAACTCAGTGAGTAATAAAAGTAAATAAGAACTGAAGGTGAGAAACATACAACCATTAAACAATCCACGTC
>MCJB01008036.1:10808-33600 GCA_002018475.1 Nicotiana obtusifolia | reverse complement strand
TGTTTCCCACTTCTCTTTAATCTTCTTCTTAACAACTCCCACTTGTTTCTAAGGTGTAGTAATCCCTCTTTCTTGCAAGATTTACCACGAAATCCACGCTGCAAGTGTGTTTGGGGTTGATTTTCGGTGGTTCTTTGGTGTTTGGAATTGTTCTCAGTCGTGGGTTGTTTCGTATATCTGAAGGGCAAAATGAGCCCTAGGTCTTATTTAATTGGGTTAAAAATCAGCAAAAGGTTACTGAAATAGCCATTTTAGTGACCCTTATGCTGATTTCCTTTCTTTCTTTTACAAAAATTACTCTAACTTTTTCATACGAAGTCCGATTTAGATGATTCTTTTTGCTACGGCTCCGTAATTTCAAGACGGAGCTAATTCTTCAAACAAAATTAAATTTGGAGGTCGTTTGCTAATTTTAATATCAATTACACCAGAAAATCTGAGGTAAATGCTTTATAGAGTGGCGAATTTAGTTCCGTTAACCATTCAAAATTCACCCGAGACCCCCGGGACTTTATCCGAACATGCACACATGTTCTATAACCTCATTCAAACTTGTTCCAATCTTTGGAACACTAAGATGAACATCGATTTATCAGATTTGCCTTGAAAGCAATTTTTGGAACTCTAAGGATCCGAAATTCGATCCTTCGATCCGAACTCGACCAAACGAAGTCCGAATGGTCTGAAAATTTGCACGCAAGTCCAAAATTGCATAAGGAACCTACAGCAACTTTCGGAATTTCATTCCGACTTTCGGATCAAAATTCGACCTATCAACCGGAATTCCGAACTTCCTCGATTCAATTCTCACGTTGTTCGAGGTCTATTAAATATATTCCGGTCACTCGTCTAAGTCATATATTCTATCCCGAAGCTAGTCGAGTCGTCGGATTTCAAATCCGAGCCTTCTAACTCAAAAGTCAAATCCATGGTTGACTTTAGCGACTTAGACTTTCTTAAATGAGACCATTTGTCTCATATTCTTTCAGTCACTTCGAGTACATTTAACTTGACTTAATTTCACACAATATAAATAATGAAATAGCTCGGAGAAATAAAGTGAGTCATCACAATACTGCTACTTTACATCCGCCCTTGGATAACCCCAACTATTAATAGAGGATAAAATTGTATCATTGGTATAGTTCGGAGACAATTTTGGTCCTTCTCCCTATTTTAAAATATGATTTCGCAAGTTCAATAAACTTTTATGAGCCATTTTTTAGCACAAGTATTGACAAAGCTGCATAGCTCCGAGAGGGGCCACTTGACACCCATCAAATAAACTTCACATTTCTAGAAGGCAGTACAGAGTCAGTTGAGGACCCAAGTAGAGCTTAACATAGCCTTTCATCCGCACACCGACGAGTAGTCGGACAGGACAGTTCGGATCTTGGAGGATATGCTCAGAGCATGTGTGATTGACTTCGAAGGGTTTTGGCCGAGTTTGCTTACAACAACAGTTATCAGTCCAGCATCGAGATGGCTCCATTTGAGGCTTTATATGGTCGGCGATGTCGTTCGCCCATCAGATGGTTTGAGCTCGGCGAGGCTAAGTTATATGGTACTAATTTGGTAAAAGATGCCTTGAAAAAGGTAAAGTTGAGTCAGGAGCGACTTCGCACAGCACAGTCCAGACAGAAGAGTTACACGGATAAGAAGGCACGTGATTTATCATTTATGGTGGGCGAGAAAGTTATCTTGAAGGTCTCAGCGATGAAGAGGATCATGAGGTTCGGGAAGAAAGGTAAGTTGAGCCCAAGGTTTATAGGTCCATTTGAGGTGTTGAGATGAGTTAGAGAGGTTGCTTATGAGCTTTCTTTGCCTCCCAGTCTATCGGGAGTTCATCCAATTTTCCATGTGTCTAAGCTCCGGAGGTATCATGCTGATAGGTCGCATATGTTAGACTTCAGCACGGTTCAGCTAGATGGGAGCCTGGTTTATGAGGAAGAGCCAGTTACCATTGTGGACTGGAAGGTTCGCCAGTTGATTTCCAAGAAGATTTATACGGTAGAAGTTCAGTGGAGGGGACAACCAGTCGAGGAGGAGACTTAAGAGGTTGAGGAGGACATGCGCAGTAGATATTCACACCTATTCAGCACTCCAGGTATGATTCCAGACTCGTTCGAGGACGAATTTTTTTTGAGAGATGGAGAATGTAACGATTCAATCGTTCGTTTTGCTTTCTAGATCTCTGTTCCCCTAAATAAGACAACGCATATGTGCTTTTACTATTTTATTACCTACGGGGACGGTTGGTTCGGGTTTGGAAGGGTTCAGGTTGAAATCGGAACACTTGGTTGCTTAATGTTAGCTAAAAAGGGGTAAGTTTGACATGAGTTAACATTTTAAGTAAACGACCTCAAAACAGGAATTTGACAGTTCCAGTAGGTTTGTATGATGTTTTTGGACTTGAGCATATGTTCGGATAAGGTTTTGGATGACTCGGGAACATTTCAGCGCTTAATATTGGAAGTTGACATATTGAAGGTTTTAAAATTCTTTAAATTTGGTTTGGAGTAGGTTTTGATATTATCGAGGTCCATTTGAGATTCCAAGCTTGGAAATAGTTCCGTATAAGTGTTCGTTTGATAGGAGGTATAAGAATAATGTTGAATATGGTGTATTGTTAATGTTGGTTTAGTAATGCTGAGATTAGTTATGCTGGCATTAGTTATGCTAAGGTTATTTCTTATCCACTGTTTGCTTTAACGTATTAAAGCATTGCATAATTTCTAAAAAAATAATTATTTATAAAAATGCCCTTCTCATTCTTTAACTTGTACACTTTGAAGGATTTAAGGGGCAATTATGTCTTTAACCATACTTATGCAAATATTAAAAACCCTTACACTTTTAATACTATGATTTGCTATGTATTAATTATACATAGAATAATACCAAATAGGATGTATCACTAATACAAGTATTGTTTATATATATGTTGTAAAATGTACCAAACAAGAGATCACTAAGGCACAAAGCTAATGTTTACATTATTATTTTTTTAATACCTACTACCAAACGACCTCTAAGTTTTAAATAAAAACCTAAACATTATATAGCCATTAGTGTTCCTTCCTAAATTAGCTTGCTGCTCATTTTATAAAGCAGCTACTCCGTAATAACTTCAATAGTAAAAATTATAATAGCTTTAAATTTTATCATTTAACACGTAGTAGAAGTACATAAAAGAAAATCTTTTACCTATCTAAACAGTGTAATTTTTGATGTGAGGGATCTCAAGTGGCACCCTTCGCCGCAGTGGCGGATCCAGGATTTTAAGGTCGTGGGTGCTCGCTTTCTGGCCATATAAAAAAATTGGTTCATGCAAGAATCAATCCCTTAACCACTTCATATTTATACACTCTATTCTCACCTCTTAACCAAAGCACCCAAAAGACTTTTTGTTTAATGGGTGCATCCTAGTTCTTTATAACAGTAATCCCTGTATATTCTATATAATTATACAGAATTTGCATCGGTGTTAATGGGTGCTTCAATACCCTGTCCTCGGAACGTGGATCCGCCTGGCTCACAAAAGTTTATTGAGATCATATTATTTTTGCTTGCGAAATCATATTTCAAAATAGGGAGAAGGACCAAAATTGTCTCAGAACTATACCAATGATACAATTTTATCCTCTATTAATAGTTGGGGTTATCCAAGGGCGGATGTAAAGTAGCAGTTTGGGGTTCATTTGAACTCATAACTTTCGACGTGAAGCATAAATTTGTATATAATTCATTAAAATTTGCAACAAAATGATAGATTTGAACCCATAAGTTCAAAAATATAATGGGTTCAATGCTTAAAGGCTGTTGAACTCATAAAACTTAAATCACAAATCCGCCTCTGTTTTGCATCCTCGATGTTATAAAGTAACATATACTTGCCCTTATTTTCAAACTCAACAAACAAATCGTTAAGAAAAATTCACATATTGCTGCCACTTTTAAATTTTATATAAAAAGTTGTTTTTTTTTTCTTTTTCTTATTCTTTATTATTATTAAGCGGTGTGAAGAAGATATTAAACAGCTTTCCATTTCAGTTTAGTTAATGAATTTCTTACTTAATCTGCTTTAATTTTATCATCATCTTATGGAGAACACTTTTGGTAACATTTATCTACTCTTTCTCAAAAAGGTATTGTAAAAAATCCTCCTAATTAATAAAATAAATAAATGACCAAAACTTTTTAGGTAATAAAATTATGAAAATACATTCATTTCTTTCCTCTAATTCTTTACGTTACGATGTATTTAACGATTTAGATACATGTGTTGGGGATGCAGGAGATTTTGTTCCATCAGATACTATGAAATGCTTTTGGAGAGTGCAGGATGATGGTTTTTATTTGGGTTATTTTGATGACTATGCTGGTGAAAAAATTTACAAGAAATATCGTGATTGGTGAATAGTAATTCTTTCTTTTCTAAGTGTATTAATTAGAAGAAAAAAATGAATTTCCAATAATATTGATTTGTTTTAACAAACTTGTATTCGTTTTATAGAAAGAAAAAATTATTTGTGGTACAATTACTAATTAGTCAGGAAATTATTCAATCATGTGTGACAGCCAAGTATATACTTTAATTATTTGTGGTACAATTAAAGCATTTTTTTTTCATTTCCGTGTTGTTTTTTCTTTTCTTTTTTCTCCAAAAGATTATTGGTCAAATTAATTTAGAAGGACATGTAACAATAATGATATCTATAATAAGGTGGGGAATCGAATCCTACCAACAAGGTAAAGTTAATGTAGTCAACCAATTAAGCTACTAATAGAGACGAGCTAGAAATTAAAGTTTGTGGGTTCTGAATCTGCCATAAAATTCATAGCTCGTTTTAGTTACTGACTTTGAACTAAGAACGAAAATTTTCTAGACATTCTCTATTCACTGCAAGATTGAACTAACTTTTTAATATTTTACTATACCGTGTGAAGTTGCTAATTGGTAATTATCAATGACGTGTAATCTTGTAGACAAATTTAATCTTGTATATCGAATAAGATTTATATTATATCTATTAAGTATAATGTAAGGAAATATGTGACACAAAACTTGATTAATATCTTACTTTACTTTTGAACTTTGTATGTGTAAAATGCTTTAAAGTTGTTCGAAATCATATTTCGAATAATTATAAGGTCTCAGGTTCAAACTTTAGCAAAGACAAAAAAAATACTAGGTTATATTTTTCATCTGTCCAAACGTTTGTGAATAGAGTTGTCTGATACATATTACTGGTGTAACGACCGGACTTGTCGTTTCGAAAATTAGCGTCACGTTCAGTGGCTTAAGGTCCCGAGGAACTTCGTAATGTGTAAAATGAAAGAACAATCCTTATTTTGAAGCTTAAATGAAACGAGTTGGCCAAAGTGTGACTTTTGAGCAAACGACTCTGGAATGAAGTTTTGATGATTTCAGTAACTTCGTATTGTGATTTCGGGCTTAGGTGTATGTCCGGATTTGGATTTGAATTTGAATGTCCGTAGGACAATTCGGTGCATTTTGGCGAAAATTAGAACATTTGAAGTTTTAGAATATTTATAAGTTTGGCCGAAGGCTGATTTCTTGATAACGGAGTCGGATTTCGATTCCGGTGTCACGACCCAAAACTCCCTCCGTAAGATGTTGTGACGACACCTAGTATCTAATACTAGGTAAGCCTAACAGTTGCGGAATAACGGAATAACTGAAATAAAAATAGAAATAACGGCTAAACCTTAACAACATCAGTATATATTTAGATAAAGCTGGAAAACTGCCGCTCGACATACATATAAAATGAAAACCAACAACTCTGAGTATGACATCTCCCAAAGACTCGGAGATGTCACAAGTCACAAGCTCTAAGGAATTGTTCTAACTATCTCTATACATCAGTGTCTAGGAAAAATAAAGAAGAACAACATAAAAGGGTAGAGGGGGACTCCGAGGTCTGGGAACTTCGAGGTCTGTAGATGCTGGCAGATATACCTTGAACTCTTCGTAGCAGCAGCATGACTCTCTACTAATAGCGAGGATGGTAAGAGGTACCTGGATCCCCACACAAACATGTGCAGAAGAGTAGCATGAGTACACCACAACGGTACCCAGTCTCTTTCAGGTCGTCATCCCCGGGTTGTTTATTCCTGTTAACCTCACAAGGAAAAGTAGAACTATCATAGTAAAGGGCTTGGGGAGGATAAGAAATATAAGTAAGACCGTGAAAGTGACCATCTTGACCACCACACATGTCACACACATTCCACACGTAAGATTGAGTTGGTGCACATAACTCGCTCTCTTAAACATTTTGATAATTTTGCCATGGGTGATTTCCTCCACAATATACATAAGGAGGATAAAAAGTAGAATTACCAATATCAAAATTATCATAATTTCAAGATGCCATGTCTTTCAAATTAAAAATAAAAAATAAAAATAAAACAAAATAAAAGTTCAAACTGACACCAAGCAATATTTACAGCTACAGCTACTATACACCGTTAGTTCCCCGGCAACGGCACCAAAATTTGATCACGCCCAACTCTAGTCCTAAAAAGGATTAGTGATCGCTGCAAATATAATTCAGTCTAAGAGTCCGGAGTCGAATCCCACTGAGAACTAAGGTTTAGCTACAACTATTTAATGTCACTATGAGGACAAGCTCGAACAATTTCTAAGTTATAAAGAATGTGATTTTTTTATTCTAAAATAATTAACTAACAAGTCTAAAAAGCAATAAAACTATCAATTAACAAGGATAAGAGTTGGAGATAAGATTGGAAAGGTTTAGGGTTACAATTTTTCCAATCCTCGGAATCCTCCAAACCACGTCTGCTATAAATTTACCTAAGTATTTTCTATCCATCCTGAGTATTTGGGGTATTGTAATTCTTTTCCGAGCAACTACCACAATTTATTAAACGTATTCTTTCGAACTACGCTAGCTGAAAATATTATGTACTGTACATTCAATTGATTTTAGTAAGTAAAGTATCTAAAATTCGGCTGAGAAATATTGTTGGTATGTGTTGAATAATATTATATGCTTTTAATATTGGCAAGCAGTTGATAGAAATACAAATGTATATTAAATTCAAAAAATTAGGTCGCCGTTGGAAATCTATTAGAATTTTGAATATTGCAGTTGTTGGAAAAATAGGTTTTAGGGGGCGATGGAACTTTGCCACAAATACAATTTGTATTAGTGGCAACAAAGGTTGCACTACCATCTAAGGCTATTGTGGCGACTAGAATTGTCACTAAAAGTTCAATAGTATTGGTGTTGAAGACGCGACCTACCCAAAAGCTATAAATAATTAGTGGCGACTCCTTGGCCTTTTGTAGCGACTTTCGTCTCCACAAAAAGTCTAATTTCTTATAGCTTGAGAATTTTCATGTTATGAAATCGTGATTTACTGGTCACATGCACAAGGATAATTTCAACATTACACTAAGACTTCAATATAAATAGGATCATTAATGTCACGATCCAAATTTTCATTTGAATGTCATGACGGCACCTAGTCTCTATGACTAGGTAAGCTTAAATATTTGTGCGGAATAACATAATATAAACTGAACTCAACCTCACACATGAAATATAAATAGAAATCGTGATTCGAATAATTACAACTCTCAAAACCCGATAGAAAATAAGTCACAAGCACTAAAGAGAAATACTAAGTGTCTCTATACATTAGAGTCTAAGGAAAATAAGAAAACATAATAAGGGTAGAGGGGGACTCAGAGGCCTGCAGACACTGGCAGAAGTACCTTGAAGTCTCCACGCACGGCTATCTCTCTGGTATCTGGCCTGATAGGAATAACCTGGATTTGCACAAAAAAATATGCAGAAGAGTAGCATGAGTACACCACAACAGTACCCAGTAAGTGCCAAGCTTAACCTCAATAGAGTAGTAACGAGGTTAGGTTAGGGCCCTACTAGAATAAAAAGGAAACAAAACAGAAGATATAACAATATAATGAAATGACTGAGAATTGAAACAATCAGAGATTACAGCAAGGTAACAACACAGCAAATAAAGGTAAACAACAGGGGCACTCTCGTGGTACTGCCTCGTAGTCTCAAATGTAAATACACAACAGGGGGATCTCTCAAAGTACCACCTCATAGTCCCAAAAGTAAATATGTAACAGGGGCGCTCCCCGGGTACCGCCTCGTAGTCCCAAAAATAAATATGCAACATGGGCGCTCCCGAGGTACTGCCTCGTAATCCCAAATGTAAATACACAACAGGAAAAGCTCCCGAGGTACTGCCTCGTAGTCCCAATAGTAAATACACAACTCATAACCTATGGAGCAACGAATTTACCAGCAAGAAATCCTACAGTTAAAGTCTGGATATAAGAATCAAGGAAGCAAGTAATTCAACTAAGAATGTTTCACAAATTGCAAGTAAGAGTTAAGACACGTAGTCATATGACATTAAGCTAAACATGATGACTACACAGGCTAGAGCAACTCAGTTAAGGATTTAAAAGAAAACTACTCAGCAAGAACTGAATTTTTAACATTTAATCCCGAGTACGCGCTCGTCACCTAGCGCACACGGCCTTCACGTATTGCAAATACCATAACAGTACCAAAATCTAAGGAGAATTTTCCCCACGCAAAGTTAGACAAGCTACTTACCTCAAACAAATCTCAATCAGTCAATAAGAGTGCCTTTCCCTCGATTTTCCGACTCCGAACGGTCCAAATCTAGCCAAAAGCAATTACATACTATAAATACAACTATAAGAAACTGATTTAAGTAATATAAACTACGACTTTAGCAAATAATTGAAATATTACCCCAAAAAGTCAACTCAGGCTCACGTCTCAAAATCGGGTAAAAGACACAAACTACGAACACCCATTTAATATTGAGTTCACCCATACCAAAATTACTCAAATCCAATACAAAATTCCCGATCAAAACCTCAAAATTCGATCAAAGGTTTTTTCCACCTTTTTCACAAATTTCTCAACCCAAATCCTTAGTTAAATGAAGAATAAGAGATATCTTAGTGGAGATTAATCAAAACCAAGTCAAGAATCCCTACCAAATGTTTCCTCTGAAAGCCCTCGAAATTTCGCCTCAATCCGAGCTCTTGGTATAAAAATGAAGAATGAAATCAAACCCTCGGAATTGGCCCTTTTCTGCCTAGCGATGTCGCACCTGCGAACTCACAGTCGCATCTGCGGCTCCACACCTACATAATTTTCATCGCAGGTGCGGTTCTCATTTAGCCCAGACACATCCGCTTCTGCTGACCCAAATGTGCATCTACGCTTCCGCTCTTGCGGCCTAGGAGCGCTTCTGCACACGCGCTCCTGCGGACCATGTCTGCTTCTGCAATCAACAGCCTCCCTGGCCTTTTCGCTTCTGCGCTCATTATGTTGCACCAGTGACCACAATACACTTCCTCCAGCCTCGTAGTTGTGCCCAATCGCTCGCTTCTACGAGCTCGCACCTGCAGTAAATATTGCGCAGGTGCGATTGCACCAGAACTGGTGCACTTCAGCCATTATCACGAGTCCAACTTGTTCCTGATTCAATCTGAATCATACTCGGGGCCTCCGGGACCCCGCCCAAATATACCAATAAGTCCTAAAATATTATACGGAATTAGTCGAGCCTTTAAATCACATCAAACAACGCTAAAAATACGAATTGCGCATCGATTCAAGCCTAATGAACTTTAATACTTCAAGCTTCTACATTCGACGCCAAAACCTATCAAATCAAGTTCGATTGACCTCAAATTTTACACACAAGTCATAATTGATATTACGGACCTACTCCAACTTCCAAAAATCATCCATTTTTTTCAACTTTCACCAATTTACGCTAAAATGACCTACGGACCTCCAATTCAACATCCGAACACGCTTCTAAGACCAAAGTCATCCTACGGAGCTATTGAAATCGTCGAAACTCCATTCTGGAGTCGTCTTCACACAATTCAAACTACGGTCCCTTCCTAGAACTTAAAATTCCAATTTAGAGACTACGTGTCTCACTTCACTCCAAAACTAAAAACATATCCTCCTGGCAAGTCACGTAACCACAAAATAAAATAGAGGGAGCAATAAATAGGGGTTCGGGGCTAATATTCTCAAAACAACCGATCGGATCGTTACAATTAATAACAAAAAAAAGAAATCAAACACACATCACATTCTTAAACCAGAATGGTGGTTCATATGTATCTAGAACACGATGAATCTTGAAATTCTATAGGACATTTTCCGGACATCCTATAAAATGAAAACGATACGAAGAAGATTACTATTAATCATGTGATGTCGCATTATTAGCGTAACATTCAAAAATTTTCCATGAATCAAGCCGCATAATGTCACAAGAGCCACAATTAACGAGTGATCTATATTTGGTTCAACTTCAAGAGTTACACATCATCATAGGCAAATCCTATGACAATTGCTTTTGTTTTACCTACAAACAGTGACAAGAATTTTGAGTTCGTGGGTATGCTTAACTATTTTTGACGTAAAGTTACTACACATTGTAGAAATACACAACTAGTTGAACACGAGTGTGAAAAGAGAGAAATCAAACACACAACACATTCTTAAATAAGAATGGTGGTTCACATGGATCTAGAACATGATGAGTCTTGAAATTCTATCATGCCAAACGATACAGAAAATATTAGTATGACTCGTGAGGTATCACATTATTAGCATAACGTTCATAACTTTCCATGAATCAAGCCACATACTGTCACAAGAACCACAATTAACGAGTGATCTATATTTGGTTCAACTTCAAGAGTTAACACATCATCACCATAGGCAAATCCTCTTGACGATTGCTTCTGTTTTACCTACAAATAAATCATCAAAAAACTAGAACATAAGAGATTAATGTCTTTTTCTTCTAAATAAGTGTGCGCTCTCTCTCTATATATATAAATCGACATTATAAACGAATTTTTATACGTAACTTTAGGTAACTGTTTATGGTGTCAGCGTATATAAGTTATATGAATATAATTCTATTGAGTGCGAAAATTTAAAGAACTACATACTAACCTCTGCAACAACTTGGCCAGCATTATTTGTAATTTTAAATGATGATTTTTTGTCAAATTGTTGAATCTTGTAGCAGCTATTTCTTACATTTTTATCACACCCAACATTACATATGACATCTTCTCTTGAAAACATGATATTCCTCCTTACTTGAAACAGTGGCCTCCCTTTATTTCCACCACAAGCATACCCATTCCAACGACCAAACATTCGTAGTTTCTGAAAAAATATTTAAATAATACATATAATTAGTTTCCAATTTGTGGATATTTATTACATACAAAACTTTCAAAAAATTTGTGAAATTCTTTCATCTACCACTAAGAAGTATGGTAGGACTGATGAAATGCTTCAGTCGAAATCTCGAATTTAAGACTTAGAAAACGGAATCATTAGTGAGCCTACACATAGAGTGTCACGACCCAAAATCCCAACCTGGTCGTGATGGCGCCTCTCGTGGGGACAAGGCAAGCCAAACCAATCCCATTTGCGTTCAATCCATTAAATGACGCAATTTGAAAACAAGAACATGTTAATAATAAAATGAGTCGGGAATATATATATATACATATAAAGTACCATCCCAACTACCGCCCTCAGATCGGGGTGTCGCAAAGTCATGAGCCACTAGAGAAGACCTACTGATAATATCTCTATTACAATGTCTTAAGTACAATGTTTGAGGGAAGCAAAATCGACAAAAGAAAAGAGTTACGAGGCTGCGGACGCAAGCAGCTACCTCGTAATCTCTGAAGCTCCGGTCCAGTAGTAGTAATCAGTACCTCTGAGTGGGATCGCTAACGCCTGAATCTGCACACAAGGTGCAGGGAGTAAAGTGAGTACTTCCAACTCAGTGAGTAATAAAAGTAAATAAGAACTGAAGATAGGAAATGTCAAATCATTAAGCAATCCACGACAAAGCAGTAGCTCAAATTTCATTCCACATCAATCCGTGAAGTAAGCAAATTAATCACAGCACCAAAAATACAATGTAATGCAATGCAATGCGATGCAATGCCATGCGATGCGATGCAATGCTATGCTATGCAATGCTAGTCATACTAGTCAACACTAGTCATGACCTGTGACGGCGTGTCACCCGATCCTCTGGGTACCCGCGCTCGGTGGGTGGTTCCGGCGCAATATATATATAAATTAGCCATACTAGTCAACACTAGTCATGGCCTGTGACGGCGTGTCACCCGATCCATGCATGTCTATGCAATGCAATGCTAGTCATGCTAGTCAACTCTAGCCATGACCTGTGACGGCGTGTCACCCGATCTATATATATAAAAATAAACATTTGAACACAGCGTATGTGTTTCAAAACCAAGTTGATGTAATGCTTCATGCAACAACAATGGCGGTATGCCCAATAACACCCTCGTAGGGTCCACACAACTGGCGATATGCCCGAACACCCTCGTAGGGTCCACACAACTGGCGGTATGCCCAACATAGTAATACACATACAACAACAATCACCCTTGAAGGGTTAAGAAAATCGGCGCGAAGCCCAAACATGGCAATCAGCCCAATCACAATATTATCAATTGAGTTTCAGTCAAGAACGCAGTAAAAACTATCAACCGGGATGGACCAAGTCCCAATCCCCATTCATAAACAACCCATGCTCATCACCGAGCAAGTATCTCACCTCATCACAACACTATGAGGTGCAATCCGGGGTTTCGAACCCTCAGGACGTCATTTACAAGTATTACTCACCTCAAACTGGCTAAATCCTTAGCCCACGACGCCTTTGCCCTTCAAATTGGCCTTCACGTGCGTCGAATCTAATTAAATTCATAACAATTACATCACAATATGTTGAGGGAACAAAGCCCAAGCAAAAACAATCAAAAATACCAAGAAATCCCGAAATTAGCAAAACCCGAGCCCCGGGCCCACATCTCGAAATTCAGAAATTTTTACATCAACGGGTTCCTTGTCTCCCCACGAGTTCACCCATACAAAAATTATCAAATTCCGACATCGGATTGGCTTTCAAATCTTAATTTTCGTTCTTGGAAGATTTGGAAGAAAAAATCTGATTTTTCTTCCATAGATTCATGGATTGATGATGTAAATGAGTATGGAATCATGATCTATGAAGGATTTATGATAAGGAACACTTACCCCGGTGTTTTCCTTGAAAATCGCTTCAAAAATCGCTTCAATCCGACCTTCCTAGCTCAAGATATGTTAAAATGACCAAAACCACGTTTTATAGACCCCTCTCTGCCTCCAGCGCCATGGGGGGCGCCAGGCGCTGCCCACGGCGCTGCTTCCAGTGGCCTCCGCGATCTTCTCTGCCTCGGGCGCTCTGGACGGCGCCAGGCGCTGTCCTGGGCGCTGTCCTGCGCGCTGGAATTTTCCCCTGACATAAAACGGGCATAACTTCTTCATACGATGTCCGAATTGGACGATTCTTTTTGCTATGGCTCCGAAATTTCGATACGGATCTAATGCTTTAAACAAAACTGAATTTGGAGTTCATTTACTAATTCTAATATCAATTACACCAGAAGCGCAACGTTTGTTGCTTCATGAAGCGACAAACTAAGTCCCCTTTTTGATCCAAAATTCACCCGAGACCCTCGGAACTTCATCCGAACATGCACACATGTTCTATAACCTCATTCAAACTTGTTCCAATCATTGGAACACTAAAACGAACATCGTTTTATAGAATTTGCATTGAAAGCAATTCGATGAACTCTAAGGATCCTCAATTCGATCCTTCGATCCGAACTCGACCAAACGAAGTCCGAATGGTCTGAAAATTTGCACGCAAGTCCAAAATTACATAAGGAACCTACAACAGCTTTCGGAATTTCATTCCGACTTCCGGATCAAAATTCGACCTATCAATCGGAAATCCGAACTTCCTCGATTCAAATCTAGTGTTGTTCGAGGTCTATCAAATATTTTCCGGTCACTCGTCTAAGTCATATATTCTCTCCCGAAGCTAGTCGAGTCGTCGGATTTCAAATCCGAGCCTTCTAACTCAAAAGTCAATTCCATGGTTGACTTTAGCGACTTAGACTTTCTTAAATGAGACCATTTGTCTCATATTCTTCAATCACTTCGAGTACATTTAACTCGACTTAATTTCACACAATATAAATAATGAAATAGCTCGGGGAAATAAAGTGAGTCATTACATAGAGGCATAGCTAGTGTATACCTTACGGAACGGCCAAACCTAATAGCTTTGGTCAAATCTATATATTTGTATTAAGAAATTCATTGAATATGTACAAATTATTAATTTAGAACCAGTAACTTAACAGACTATAATACCGAACCCATAAGCGTCAAATCCTGGTTCCATCTCTACCTACCCATCATGCAAACCCGAATTAGGTGAGCTGTTAGGTTTCAGATACCGGATGCATGCAACAACAACAACAACAATAAAAATACCCAGTTTATTCTCACAGGTGGGAGTCTGAGAAGGGTAATGTGTACGCAAACCTTACTCGAGAGGCGGTTTCCAACTGGCTGTTTTAGATATCGGATGCATTAAGAAAAAAAAAAGAATTTTTGTTATCTTTTACCTCTCTTTTAATGGAGAAGAGAACTTGGCCATTGAGATCCATGAGACAAACTTCATTTCTACAACTTTCTTGGTAATTATCAACTCTAAATACAATATCACCTTTGGAATTAAAGACAGTACAACCATTTCCATGGAAAACTAAAGATTTCATCCATATAGTAAATGTTTCTCTTATGGATTTCACATAAGGAGAGGATGAAGGAGAAGAAGGAGAAGATTGCTCTAAAATTTGTGGATAAATTTTAGTCATTGAATTAATCAGCTTGAATATGAAATGAGAAAGAGAAGAAGAAACTGGATTTTTTTTAGGAATAGTTTCCTACAAAGAACAAATGATGGTATTGAAAGGATTTATATAATAATATACTGGGGCGAAGTTAGAGTGCTGGAAACGAGTTTGGTCGAACCCAATAGCTTTGGTTCAAATTTTATATTTATTTTAAAAATATCATTAAATATGCATAACTTAAATTACTAATATAGAACCTAACGACTTAAAAGATTACAATCTCAAATTCATAAGCTTAAAATCCTGGCTCCGCCATATATATATATATATATATATTAGGATGTGTTTGGGAAGTAAGAAGCCCCTTTGACATCTCTTCATCTGCAAATAATTCTTGATGTGAAAACACAGAGCCAGGGTGCTGATCTTTGAATTGGAAAAAGAGTGGATCTGTAGGGTCCCAAATGAATTGGCTTATTCGAAAAAAACCTTGTTCTTTGGAAGATCTATCTCGTGTCTGGTACTGCATGGTTCCACTCTGCAAGAACTCCGAATCATTCTCTTGAAGCTCATCCTCTTCATCATAAATGATCCGCTTACCCCGAAATGACCTGGACCAATAGGGAAATCCCAATTCATTGGGCCTTTCGATACAATCAAATAGAAAGCCCCAAGGGCGCCATATTCTAGGAGCCCAAACTATGTGATTGGATAAATCCTCCTGCGGGTCAAGGGCTCCTTCTCCCTCCCTTTCTTCAAACTCCGATTCATATTTTTCATAGAGAAATCTCTGATCAAGGATAGAACAATATATATATATATATATATATATATGTATATATATATATTTGAGCCACACTTGAGAGTATAGCTGGAAATTTTGACTTAAAAACATATAAATTGTGCACATTTTTGTGCAGCTTTGACTAGGATTTCTTGATTTTTTTTTTGTTTGTTCTTTGTAGTTTGTCTCCTTTGGCAGAAAAGTATAGTAATTGTTTCTTTTTATTAAATTTGTCCTTTTCTATGTACCCTACACACATTGATGATTTTCACCGCATGTTGTAAGTCTTGTGATGTGATAGATTCTGTGGACAACCCACCCAAAACTAAGATGCTAATTTTCTTGTTGGTGACTGGGTCACAAAACGGTCGGATTCAAAATTAAAATTTATATATTTTTATAACATCATTAAATTAATATATAATAATATTTAGTTTTATATTAAAATATTTATTAATATTTGATGAAGTTTTTAATATATATACACAGTCCAGTAAAAGTTATTGTGATCATATGAACCTATATATCGTGGTAAAAGAATTCCGTCGTTCAATCGAAGGGGACAGATTAGCAGCTTCAAGATAACTCGAGCACTATATATATATATATATATATGATTATCATTAAAATTGCAACAGATTAATATAAAATTCTGAAGGCATCATTACATAAGTGCAATAGAGATCAGTGGTAAAAAATAGAACTTAAACCCATCTGGTTCCCCCTCTTTAGGCTCGACATCAAATTATTGAATTTTGTTGAACTCGTAAATTAATTAAATCGGTGACGAATTTATAGATTTATACCAGAGAATTCAAAAATATAAAAAAAAAAATGACACACTTTAGTTTGAACTACCTATGACATCATTAAATTTAATATATATAGTTTGAAGTATAATATTCTATTTGTGTTCTATTCATTGTTACATTGTGCTATCCATGCGACAATTAGAGTTGAATTAATTCACTTAAAGTCAAAAAAGAGAAGATAGTGTCATATCCTTAGTCGTTAATTAAACACACGTGCGATACTTGATTATTTACTCACAATCTTGCACAATTTAATCACTTTCTTGCTATGTCAAGTCAGTCTTACTACACTCAAGATCGCTAAGAAAATAGTAGAAAGGACACAAGAGAATAGTTAAATGAAGCTTTGTATTATAGAGAGCTAGAATTGTTTGCTTGGTGATTTACAAAAGAATGGCCCCCTTTATATACTAGTCTCCCAGGGGCTAGTGATTAAATAATAACTATTACACAAGTCCCTTATTATTTACAAGTAAGACGTCTCTCTAGATACTCTACATAGCTAGAATCTTCCAAGGACTTTCTTAGCAAATTTATAGGGTTATAGGGTCTTCCTACAGGACATACTCTATATTTCTGTAGAACTTTCCTACGAGTTCTGGCCTCTTCCCTATTTTAAGCTTTTCATATGACAAAATTATACGTGATATGATGATGTAACGGATCATAATAATAGATAATAAAAAAACTTAATCATGAATTGTAGTAGTAAGATAGTCGTTTATTGCTGGATTGCATCATTACTAATTGCTCATAACTTAGATTAGGTTTGATATATATAAATTGATGGTGACCAACTATGTACAGCTTTTTCTATCCCTTTTTCAGTGGGAGAAATTAAAGTACAATGATGTCGTCAAAAGGAGTAACCCTCCACATTTTAATACTATTAGGGATCATTTAGTAGAATTTGTGAGAATATTATTAAATAGGGTGTATTAGTAATATTAAAATTAGTAGTATTGAGATTAGTTATGTTAGAATTATTTTTTATTCAATATTTGATTTGGTGTATTAAAATTAACATGCATTGCATAGGGGTGTACATGCTCCTCCTCCTCCTCCTCCTCCTCCTCCTCCTTTTTCTTCTTCTACTTCTTTCTTCCGAGCCGATGGTCTATTGAAAACAACCTCGCTATCCTCACGTGATAAGGGTAAGCTCTGCGTACATACTATCCTCCCCAAACTCACCTGTTGAGAACATACTAGGTATGTTATTGTTGTATAGGATAATACTAGGGAGTATAACTAATACATGTGTTAGTTATACATAAGTTGAAAAATAGTAACAAACAGGGAAATACTAATATCAAAGTTAATACACGTATTATTTTTACCTGATACTCCTACTAAACGACCCCTTAGTGCACTATGATCATGGTCATATTTTTAATAAAAAATATATTTTGGCATTATGAATTCACTGGCCCGAATAATGCAGTCACGATAAAGGGATATAATCATAAATCTGTGTTGCACGACCATGGAACGCCATAAAATGAACACGAAAGTCATGGTAAAACAATGAGTATTGTTTACTAGACCAATTTTTATGAACTTATAAATTTCAGGCCAATCAGAGTCCGTCAAAAAATTCTAATAAATTAACATGTACTACACACAAAAAAAGTGGATATAATTGCAAATTTGTGTTGTATGACCTCGAAACACCATAAAATAAACATCTATAGTCATTGTGAAGCTAGATCGTTTCTATGGATAGAAGAATTTCAAACCAATCAAAGTCCTTCAAAAAAAATTCTACAAATTCAGCATATACTAATACACAAGAAAAAGCAGATATAATCACAATTCATATTGCATGACCACGAAATGCCATAAAATAAACTCAAAAGTCATGACGAAGCAATGAGTATTAGCCACTAGGTCAATTCCATAGACCTAAGAAATTTCAGACCAATCAGAGTTAATCAAAAAAAATTTTACAAAATCAATATATATACTAATACACACAAAAAATAAAATAATCACAAATTCGTGTTGCATGATCATGAAACGCCATAAAATGAACCCGAAGTCATAGTGAAGCGATGATTACTGATCACTAGGTCGTTTCCTATAGACCTACAATAATTCAAGCCAATCGAAGTCTATCAATTTTTTTTTACAAAATCAGCATGTACGAATACACAAGAAAAAGTGGATATAATTATAAATTCATGTTGCAAGACCTCGAAATTCCAAAAAATAAACTCGAAGGCATTTTAGGACCATAAGACTAAAATTCCGCCCAATTCCTAGATTTTCGTGTTCTATAGCCCATACCTTCTATATGGGCCCGGGCAGTAAGACTCGGATCGCCTAAAAAATTTTCGAACCATCAAACTTGACTTAAGGAACAATAGTCACCACCTCGCCATGACCGTTTCTCATTTTTTGGCATTTTAGGGCCATAAAACTGAAATTTGGCACGATTCTCAGATTTTCGTGCGCTATAGCCTACGCCTTCTGCATGAGTCCGGGTGGCCGAACCTGGATCGCCTAAAATTTTGTCAGACCATCAAAAATGACCTAAGGAACAATAGTCACTGCCTCGCCATGATCATCCCTCTTTTTTGGCATTTTAGAACCATAAAACTGGAATTCCGTTTGATTTATAAATTTTCGTGTGCTATAACTCACGCCTTCTACATGGGCCCGGACGGCCAGACCCAGATTGCCTAAAATTTTGCTGGACCATAAAAATGACCTAAGGAACAATAGTCACCACCTCTCCATACTCGTTACTCATTTTTTGACGTTTTAGGGCCATAAAACTAGAATTTCACTTGATTTTCAGATTTTAGTATGCTATAGCCCATCCCTTCTGCGTGGCCCGGGCGGCCGGACCCAAACCGTCTAGAATTTTTTTGTACCATAAAAAATAACCTAAGAAAAAATATTCATCGACTCGCAATGACCGTTCCTCATTTTTTGGCATTTTAAGGCCATAAAACAGAAATTCGTCCTGTCCCTAGATTTTCTAGTTCTATAGCCCACGCCTTTTGCATGTGCCTAGGCGGTCGGATCCAAATTTCCTAAAATTTTGCCGAACCATCAAAAACGACCTAAGGAAAAATATTTACCGTCTCTCCATGAGCGTTCCTCGTTTTTTGGCGTTTTAGGGCCATAAAACTGAAATTCTACCCGATTCTCATATTTTCGCGTGCTATAGTCCACATCTCTTACATAGGCCCGGGCGACCAGACCCTTATCGCCTAAATATTTTCCGTACCATCAAAAAGGACCTAAGGAACAATAGTCACCACCTCTCCATGACCTTTTCTAATGTTTTGGTATTTTAGAGCAATAAAATTGGAATTCCGCTAGATTCCCAGATTTTTCGTGTGTTATAGCCCACGCCTTCAGCATGGGCCCAGCAGACCGGACCCGGATTGCCTAAAAATTTTTCGGACCATCATAAAAGGTCTAAGGAATAATAGTTACCGCCTCTCCATGACCGTTATTCATTTTTTGGTGTTTTAGGGCCAAAAAACTAAAATTCCACCTAATTTTCATATTATCTTGTGCTATAGCCCACGCCTTCTGCATGGGCTTGGGTGGCCAGGACTGAATCCCCTAAAATATTGTTAGAATATCAAAAATGATATAAGAAACAACAATCACTACCTCACCATGACCGTTCCTCATTTTTTGGCGTTTTAGGGCCATAAAACTAGAGTTCCGCCCGATTCCCAGATATTCGTGTGTTACAAGCCATTCCTTCTACATGGGCTCGATTGACCGAACCCGAATCTCTTAAAATTTTGTCGAACCATCTAAAATGACCTAAGGAATAATAGTCACAGTGTCGCCATGTCTGTTCGTCGTTTTTTGACGTTTTAGGACCATAAAACTAAAATTTCGCCTAATTCACAGATTTTCATGTATTATAGCCCAAGCTTTCTGCATGGGCCTGGGCAGCCGAACCCGAATTGCCTAAAATTTTGTGGGACTATCAAAACGACCTAAGGAACAATAGTTGCCGCCTCGCCATGACGGTTCCTCATTTTTTAGCGTTTTAGGGCCATAAAATTAGAATTTTTCCCGATTCCCAGATTTTTATTTTTCTATAGCCCACGCCTTTTGCATGGTCCGGGCTGCTGGACCTGGATCTCTTAAATTTTGCCATCCTATAAATATTGACCTAAGGAACAATAGTTATCGCCTCGCCATGACCATTACTCGTTTTTTGGCATTTTAGGGCCATAAAATTAGAATTTTGCTCAATTTCTAGATTTTCGTGTGCTATAGCCCCGACGTTTTGCATGGGCCTTGGCGACCAAACCCGGATTGTCAAAAAATTTTGCGAACTGTACAAAAACGACCTAAGGAACAATAATCAACCGCCTTGTCATGACCGTTTCTCGTTTTTGGCGTTTTAGGGCCATAAAATTGAAATTCTGTCTGATTTCCAGATTTTTGTGTGCTATAGACCACACCTTCTGCATGGGCCCCGATGGCTGAATCCGGATCGCTTAACATTTTTTCGGCCCATGAAAACGACCTAAGAAACAAAAGTCACTGACTCTCCAGGACCATTACTCGTATTTTGGCGTTTTAGGGCCATAAAATTGAAATTTCGCTCGATTTCTAGATTTTTGTGTGCTATAGCCCACGCCTTCTCAAGGGCCCGGACGGTGATAGTAGGCTAGAAACCCGCATTTTAGTCATAGTTTGCACTTTAATTACTGCATTTTACTTGTGTTTGAGCTTAAATATTAGTGTATTGCACTTATTATGTGTTTTATGCGTTGCAAGAAGTAATTTCGATTCAACAAGATAATCGGGAGCTAAATCGAAAAAGTTGGAGCTTTGAAGTCTGATTAAAAGCCAAATGAATTAAACCGAGATCGCATTCGGGGGTCGAGTGCCAAGTCTGGATGTCAAAATTGAAGAAAACGAAGTACTCTGGAAAACTAACACTGCCGCGCCACGTGGGGCGACGCGGCAGTGTAAATTGCTGCTTCCCTGTCAGAATCTGCTATCGAAACTTTCCCACTAACGCCCAGCGTGGGGTGGCGCATGGCGAGAAGCGCCTGTACAAATTTCTAAGAGTATTTTCTTGTTTCGGCTTGGAAATGGTAGTTTTGTCTGGCCCCACTTCTACATGGTATAAATACACCAAAAAGACATTTTTGAAGAGACTTTTGACCTACGAGTGATTGGAAGAGCATTGGAGAATCAAAGCACAAGGATTCATCATTCTTTCCTCAATTCAACATCCGAGTTTAGATTGAATTCATGTTTTGTTATTATTCAACTTTATTTGTGATGACTTTCTCCATGATTATGGAGTAGTTTAGCTTAGGGTTTGACGGATATGGTATTTTGATTGATATTTGTGGATTTTAACTCTAGTTCTTTGCATAAATTCGTTTATGGAGCATTGAATTGATTGCAACTTTATTCACCGGTTTATTTTGATCAAAAGAGGAATATTTTGGTGATTATCTTTGCATTATTTTGTTTTTAATTCAGTGATTCTTTTAAGTAATGGAAAGAGCTTGTTGAATTGTTGACTAAATCAAGTTAGGATAATGTCACGACCCAATTTTCCCTATAGGTCGTGATAGCATCCAACATCACTACTAGGCAAGTCAACAGTGAACTAGCCATGTATTTATCCTTTTTAATAATTTCAAAGTAGTTGATTTTCATTCATTAAGTAAATGAGAAATGGAAAATTATAGTAAAGTAAAGCGCAAACTAATAAAAGAGAAAATACGGTGAAGTAAATACTCAAAATCATAAAGTGTCTACTAGCATGTTCCCAAGACCCGGTGTGTAATACCCCAATATTTTAAGTGAGGATATATTGGACATTTAGAAATAATTTAAGTCCAAAATAAAAAGGAAAAATAAAGAAACAAATTAAACTAATAAAACAAAAAAAAAAAAAGAGAAGAAAACCTAGTCAAACTAAAACCAAAAAGGGATTTGAGTCCTTCACCTAGTAGGATTAAAAAAAAAAAAAAATTATATATAAGACAAACAAAGGCCGAAGCCATTAGACAAAAAGGGGAAAACGTTTACAATCTAATTGGTAAGCAAAGTGGGAACGAGAAAAAGTTAGCATCAATTTGGAATCAAAAATCAAATTGTTGGCCTGGAGAGACGGGGACGCGAGAGTTGAAGAAGAACAAGACGCACCCGTTGTTTTTCTTGAACAAAAAGTGCTCTATTTGGCATCAAGAATTGTAACAAGTAACTACCAAACTAGCAACGTGAGTATTCTGGAAGAATTTTAGTTTTATATTGTTTAACTCTTCCATTATAATATTGGTATTTAGTTGGTCTTTAATTCTAGGGAATAGTATTAAATACGAGTTTTATGAT
>MCJB01008025.1:119240-131829 GCA_002018475.1 Nicotiana obtusifolia | reverse complement strand
TTTTTTAAATTAGTAGAGGCGTGCCATATAGTTAACAAATAATCACCTATGGCCCTCTTTGTCAATCAAATATAAGAATAAAATAAGTGAACCTTTAACTTTTTTAAATTAGGGAGTTCAGTTCGAAACATGTTTAACCACGTTGCCACTATGGGTACGGTTCCCGTGACATAGTGACGACGCCAACCTTCGGGGGTGCCTTTTAGGTGGCCCGATTTGAACAATTTTAAATACTGAATTAATTTGAGGTGTGCCATATCAAATAAATTTACAAACATATGGCCCTCGTTAATTAAATATTTAGAAAATTGAGGCGTGTCATTTAGCAAATTCCATGGCCCTCGACAAATTAAAAACACGTAGTTACTTTAGGCACGCTGCTCTAATAATTAAACTTCTTAAATTCGGGTGCGCATTTATGTGACCCAAATCTAAAATCTCGATGTTTAATTAAAAGATGTTACAAATTACGGGTGCATTTATGTGACGTAATTCGTGACATATTTTGATTAACATCGCAATTCTTCAATAATTTAAAAGCGAAAAAGCGAAATAAAGTAAAAATGCACCATAGGCTAATAACAGGTATTAAAATCAGATAATAAAGCCGATTATAACAATTAAGCGACCGTGCTAGAACCACGGAATCCGAGGGTGCCTAACACCTTCCCTCGGGTTAACAGAATTCCTTACTTAGAATTTCTGGTTCGCAGACTTTAAAAGAAAGTCGAAATTTTCCTCGATCTGGGATAAAAAAAAAATAAATCGGCCGTATATGAAATAGGGCTCAAAGAAATCTTGGTGGTATGACGCTTTAGAATGTTTCATTGATAAGCCCTCAAAAATATACGTTGCCCTGTAGATTATGATAAGTTCACGCTAAGGAGTTTAAGTTGTCTTATTTGATTTAACGAACCTACATGGTAACAAAGTTTCAATAATATAAAATACTCATAGTATTTCTTCTTCCCATTATGATATCTAGTAGACCATTATTAGGACCCATAACATTGGAATGGAGGGCCGTTTTTGATGAAACATTTCTTAGCCTACTTATAGAAATTTTAAGACTAGCATAGAATATATTTTAATATTTTGTACATTGTATCAGAAGAAATACATACACAATTCAAGCTGATTAAGATATGTCATAAAAGAAAGGATGCTCATCATTTATCGCATTTGGGAAGTTATATCTGTTAACTTAGCACATTATCTAAGTAGGTATCTGTGAAATATATAGACAATAATCGGCAGCAAAAAAAAGAATATTACATCTTTACAAAGTTCTTATGAGTTGCAGACTTCGATCTAAGTATTTTGGATTGCTTACTAAATCTTGACTTATCTACTTTTCTCCATATTTTATTGAACTTTTTAACTTTGGGGCAACACAAAAACCTATGCTTTGCGTAGACATTCTTGGCTTCTTTAATTCATAAATTTTGTTGTGTGGCTGAAGCAATAAATCTGTGTATAGGCCCCCTTTAGTCTTCTTTATCTTCTCGGATGTAGATGCAGTTAATTATTTAAATTTGTCTACCACTTTATACTGATAGTAATCCTGCCTAGAATAAATTGAGCAGCTTTTTCTAATTATCCATACTGAAATTTAGTTGCTTAATCACTGGGAGGGCGAAAAAGAGGAATATGTTAAGAAATGTTTTATGCCAATAGGTGAGCATTGGAGTTCTAGTTTAAACTTGCCTTTTTGTTTGTTACTGTCTATTTAAACAATTGTCTATTCTTTTAATTTTACCAATTATAGAGAAGCCTTTCTCTTCTTAACTTATGAGAATATGCAAGCTTGCCAAAATATATGTTTCTTTTTGAGAATCTGGCAACTGATAAATGAAGAAACTGAAATAACAGAGGAGGAGGTAAAATATATGCTATTACGAGTATGTAAATATTACATAATTATTTTCTTGATTGTTGAAGAATTTCACATATGATTGTATGTTTTGATATTTATTTTATTTTCTCATTTCAGGTCATACATTTTGATATTCAGGAATTTGGCATGTGGCAACTTTCATTACAATCAAAGGCAGGCGAATTTCGTGTTGCTTATTTTCTAGTTTATAGCCATTTGACAACACAAGTTATCAAAAGCTTACACTAGTAATTAGATTCAAATAATTTAGCTTCTTTATCATATTATCGACATTTTGAACTTGTGAATTAGTAATTGTTTTGTTTGATGTGGATTTAATGGAGTGCATTAAGCATTTTAAAATAGATAATTATTATTATTATTTACTTTTAATTGCAATAAGAAAAGTTATTAAAATGTCTTCCTATATGGTAGTAAGATAATTTTACACTGACCATAACAAAAGTCCTTAAATATGTAAAAGAAGATGAATGCAGGGATAGTTTAGTGGCAATCACAATTGTCGCTAGATGGTGTTTCTTCTACAAGCAATTGAATTTGTCTTTAGCGACAATTATAAATCCGCAAAATGTGTTATATATGAATTTTTTTTGGAGCTTTAGTGGCAATTATAATTGTCGGTAAATAATTATCGCTAAAGCTTGTCCACATTTACCAGCCATAATAGGGGTCTTTACCAGCACTCGATCTAATAGACACTAAAGCCTTTGCCGATGCTAGAAACAACAGCCAATAATCAATTGCCGATCAAGGTTTTGACGGCCATCTGTATTACCAGTAAGAAGTAATTTTATTGCCGCTAAAGGTCTTTTTTGCTGTAGTGGGTCAAAACAACCTTTCTTTTGCCCTTGATCGAACATAAGAAATCTTAATGAATAAACTGCTAACTTCTATTTTTTGGCCCAATACAGGACTTCCAAGGGGTTCTGTCATTTGCCGTAAGGTCGACGCCTTAGTTGATCCCGAGGAGGCCATGAGGGTGTTGGAAATGCCTTTGCCCAGAGCAGAGCTCGTGGATCTGCCCGAGCCTCTGGTGAGGGTGCCTCCTCTCAGAGTCCCCAGCTCTAGAGTAAGAAATCAAAGATAAGACGCTCCTCTCAGCTGGGGCTCAAGAGAAGAAAGTAAGGAAAACGCCATCCGAGCCGACCATAGTGGTCCTCGTCGATGAAGGGGAAGCCAGTGACGAAGAGGCTTCCCTTCTCAGGAGAAAAGGAACTTCTTCGGCTCAGCCGTGGGAGCTTCAAAACCCGACCGTAGAAGAAACCTAAGTAGTTTGGAGTGAGATGGACCTGGTAGAGAATGATGATTCTCTCTTCCTGGCCCCCATTGTTGTTTCTGGTCCATGGAGTTCGGACCTTGGGCCTCTTTTGCCTTCGACCACTAAGCAAATAACAATCAACACTTGTTCTGCCACCGCTGCTTCTTCACGTTCCACACCGATGGATTCACGCCCATCGACACCAGCTGCTCCTTCCCCACCAGCAACAACTACATCTCCTCGACCGGTACCATCTGAACAAGAAAGGGACACCTCTCCTCCTCGATCTCCTGACCACGGGAACTTAGGACATGATTATTCACCCCCTTCCCCAGATCCTCGAGGGAGGAGAAGCGCCACTCTTTCGGTTTCGAAAGAGTGCCATTTTTTATCCAAGCAATGGAAATCCTACCTTTAATATTCTTTTTTATAAGCAAATTGTCTTGCTTCTGAAGGCCTGCAAAGGTTGTTCCTTGATAAGCAAGGACTTGCTTCCGAGCGGGATCAACTTTTGGCCTAAAGGAACCAGCTTGCTGCGCGTTTCCTGGTGTTGGAGGCAAAAGCTATTGAGATGGACGAGCTTGAGGTTCGGTTGCAGCATAGTGAACAAGATAAAATGGCTCACAGCCAGGAAGCTGCTCAATTGTACGAAAAGCTTCAAGAGACTAAGGCTAAGTTGGCCAAGCTTCATGACACTGTACTTGCCGCTGCCGAATGCAAGTCTGCCTTCGAGGAGAAAATTAATAATTTGAAGGCAGACTTACACTCAAAAATTGGAGAGGCCAATGCTGTCGAGGAGAAGAGGGCCAAAATGGAAGAGAGGTTTAAGAGAGTCATGGAGCAAAACCGGATCCACTTATCTACAACTATTGACCTTGACTCTCACCTCATCTCCATGAGATCTGAAAGGGACGGTCTTCAGGCTAAACGGGATAAACTTTGAGCTCAACTCCAGTATCAAGAAGATTCCATTGTCTTTGAGAAAACCTATGCTATATATCATATGAAAAGGAAGACTTTGGAGGAGGTCAAAGTGGGCATCGCCAAGATAGAGGATTGTATTGCCTATGCCCGAGAACTAGAGTTGTTTGTTCGGTGAAAATATTCCTACACGACCCACTGTGACCGACTCCTCAAGTACTGGCTCCGAGTATTCGTAAACCAAAGGGGAGACTGATGAAGATGAAGGCCCCAAACCGGTAGTAGATTCGCCTTCCTCTACCGGGGGAAACGTAGATCCATCTCTCCTTTCGGGTTCTGGTGGAAACGATGCGTAACTTCTTTTTATTTTTTTCCCTTTTTTTTGTACTTTGTATTTGTGCCAAATTTTTACTGAGTTTTGCACTTGATAATAAATAAAGAATTTTTTGCTTAAGTGTTGTGTAAAAATATTTCTTTTGTGTTCAATCGATTAAAGCTTCAAGTATATTTTCATCCAATAGCTTTTGATTATGGGCATAAGTCCTCCAAAATATACCCTTTACTATAAGAGCCCTTATGTTTACGGTTCTCTTGAAGAGGACGTTTCCTTTTTATTCTGGCACAAGCATTTGAAGTTTTAGTTAACCTTCAAACGATAAATTTAACTCATCATTTGGAAAAGAAATAAGATAAAAATAAAATGACTTAATTTTATTCCTTCTATCTTTAAAAGTACATAAGCATCCATTCGCAAAAGTAAATAAAACTGCCAAAACATGTGGTTAACTTGTACAACTTATTTCTTCAGAGCTGATCATGTAGTCCCTGATACTGATGAGACATTATTGATCCTGGTTCTAACAGTCCCCGATTTTTGTGGCACTCTTGGTGCCGTATCAAATATTATTCCCCCCAGTGTTCGAATGTGAAACATGCGAATTTGAACATTGGAAGTCTTGCTTCACTGGTGGAAACGACTTGTGAATGGTTAAATAATCTTTTTTTAGTGATGGAAGGCAAAGCTTGCCATCGAACCAAAGATTATTTAACCATCCATATCGCCATTTACCATCGATGTGAAAATTTCGTGCCTTGATATTTAATGTTCTAGCCTTTGACGATGACGCTTCCTTCGTAGTATGCTTTCTGTTGCATCCTCGTTAAAAACCTTGCTAGAAAAACCTGATTAGGACAAAAACTAGATGAAGAAAAAAGAGTGTAGCACATACTTTCAGTATTGGCAGCATCCATCATCAATAGTACCTTTTGAGGCGAGTCATGTTTCAATTGTTGGGGAATTTGACTCCATCTTGATTTTTCAACTCGTACGACCCTTTACCGGTGATAGCTGAAACCTGGTAAGGACCTTCCCATGTTGGTCCCAGCTTTCCGGCATTGACTTCCCGATTGCTTTGAGTCACCTTTCTCAAAATCAAGTCTCCTACTTTGAAGAAACGGGGATTGGCCCTACGATTGTAATATCTTTCCATCCTTTGCTTTTGATCCACCATCCTCACGTACGCCAAGTCCCTGTGTTCATCGAGCAAGCCCAGCCTCACCAGTAACGCTTAATTGTTTGCTTCTTCGTTTGTTCAGGAAAACCTTAATATTGGTTCTCCTACCTCCACCGGTATCAGAGCTTCCGCGCCATACACAAGAGAGAAAGGTGTTTCTGCCATGCTCGACTTTGCCGTTGTCCGATATGCTCATAGTACTCCGGGTAGCTCATCGGGCAATTTGCCCTTAGCATGTTCTAACTTTTTTTTAAGGTTCTGGATAATTACCTTGTTGGTTGACTCCGCCTGCTCATTAGCACTTGAATGGTACAATGAATATGTAATCCTCTTGATTTTAAAATCTTCCAAAGATTTTGTGACTTTTGAACCTATGAACTGTGGCCCGTTGTCATAGGTAATTTCCTTCGATATTCCAAAGTGGCAGATTATGTGGTCTCATATGAAGTCGATCACTTCACGCTTACCGATCTTCTAGTAAGGACCTGCTTTAATTCATTTAGTGAAGTAGTCAGTTAAAAATAAAAGAAATCTTACCTTTCTGGGGCTCGGTGGAACAGGACCAACTATGTCCATCCCCTATTTCATGAATGGCCATCGTGACAACACCTAATGCAAGAGTTTTGCTGGTTGGTGCATCAACTGTGCATGACGTTGACATTGGTCACACTTTTGAACGAGCGTCTTTGCATCCTGTTCTATCCGAGGCCAATAGTAACCTGCCCTGATCAACTTTAGAACTAACAAATCTGCACCAGAATAATTCCTACAAATTCTTTCATGGACTTCCCTCATCACGTAATATGCCTCCGAGGCCCCCAGACACTGGGCCAATGGTCCTTGGTATGATCTTCTGTATAACTGCACATCTACGAGGCAATATCGAGCTGCTTTAGTCCGCAGTGCCTGGGACGCCTTCAGGTCCTTAGGTAATTTACCATACCGAAGATACTTGATGAACTTGTTCCTACAGTCCCAGACCAAGTTGGTTGAATTTACCTCACAATAATCATCCATGTCCAACACTGAATGAAGAAGTTGGATGACCGTTCTGGAGTCAGACCCTTTCATTTCTGTGGATGGCCCCAAATTAGCTAGTGCATCTGCTTCCACTTTTTCTTCCCTTGGAATACGTATGATTGACCATTCCTTGAATCATGCAAGCAATGTTGAACCTTGTTCAAGTACTGTTGCATGTGTTCTTCCTTCGCGTCGAAAATTTCATACACTTGGTTTACTACCATCTAGGAATTGCACTTTATCTAAATGACCTTAGAGCCTAGCCCACGGGCTAGTTCAAGTCCTTCAACCAAAGCTTCATACTCGGCTTCATTGTTAGTTAACAGAATAATTTTAATGGCCTGCCTCAGGGTTTTCCCCAAGGACGTGATTAGAACTATCCCGAGATCGGACCCTTTTACATTGGAAGCTCTATCCGTAAACAAGGTCCAAACTTCCGATGTCGTTTCCGACACTAGCACTGCCTCCTTAGCAGCCAAGGGCATAAACCCGGACTAAACTTGACCACAAAGCTGGCCAAAATTTTTGACTTCATAGAAGTCCCGGGTTTGTACTCAATGTTGAACTCACTAATTTCGACTGCCCATTTAGCCAAATGGCCTGACAACTCAGGCTTGTGAAGGACATTCCTTAAGGGGAGTTTTATTACAACGGCTATCGGGTGGCGCTGAAAATAAGGCCGGAGCTTTTGAGAGACACATACGAGAGCTAAGGCCAGCTTTTCGAGGTGTGGATAACAAGTTTCTACTCCCGACAATATTTTACTAACGTAATAAATGGGAAATTTCGTACCTTCTTCTTCTCCGACCAAAATGACACTTACCGCTAGAGACCGCTAGATATATTAACAATTGTTTGCCTTCTCCCGATTTTGATACTAACGAGGGGCTAGATAAGTATCTTTTTAGGTCTTTCAATGCCTGTTGGCATTCAAGAGTCCATTCGAAATCGTTCTTCTTTTTCAATAGTGAAAAGAAGTGATGGCACTTTTCAGAGGATCTCGACATGAATTTGCTTAGAGCTGCCAACCTTCTAGTCAGGCTTTGTACTTCCTTCACATTTGTTAATTGGTTTGGAATATCCCTGATAGCTTTGATTTTATCGGGATTTACCTCGATACTTCTTTGCGAGACTAGGAACCTCAAGAATTTACCGGAACCAACCCTGAACGCGCATTTCTTTGGTTTGAGTTTCATATTATGCTTCCTTAGGATGTTGAAAGTCTCTTGGAGGTCTTTCAAATGATCTCCTGCATTCAAAGATTGACTAACATGTCATCATTGTATACCTCCATTGTTTTGCCTATATGATTTTCAAAATATTTTATTAATGAGCCTCTGATAAGTGGCTCCGGCTTTCTTAAGCCCAAATGACATCACATTATAGCAATATGTGCCAAAGTTCATTACGAAAGAAGTTTTTTCCTGATCCTCTGGGTCCATCTTGATTTGATTGTACCCATAGTAAGCATCAAGAAAACTCATTAAATTTTGTCCAACCGTAGCATCAATCATTTGATCAATGTTCGGCAATGAGAACGAGTCTTTAGGGCACTCCTTATTTAAATCCTTATAGTCTACACACATCTAAAACTTGTTATTCTTTTTTGGCACTACAACTGCATTGGCTAACTATTCTGGATATTTTACCTCCTAGATTGAATCAATGTTGAGTAATCGGGTTACCTTTTCTTTAACAAACATGTTCCTGAACTCTGCTATCGAGCGTTTCTTTTGCCTTACCAGTGGGAAATTTGGGTCCAGACTGAGCTTGTGCACGACTATCGCCAATGGGATACCTGTCATATCTGAGTACGACCACGAAAAGTAGTCTGCGTTAGCTTTAAGACAATTTATAAATCCTAACCTCAACTCGAGATTTAATCATGTCCCCAGGTGAAAATTCCTCTCCAGAAACTCTTTGAATAAGGCCACTTGCTCAAGTTCCTCTATGGTCGACTTGGTCGCATCCACATCCTCCGGTACCAGAAAATATCTTGGAACCTGATAGGATTCCAATGACTCCTTGCTCTTATCGTCTTCATTTGGTAAAAGAGAAGGCATCAATTCCTATAGTTGCTATTTGTTGTACTATTTCCCTTTGCTGCTGGAAACGGTCACTGTGTTCATCTCTCTTGCTGCCGGTTGATATCCTCTTATTTGCTTGATTCTTTACAGGGTTGGGAATTTTAACAACTGACTATATGTTGAGGGTACGACCTTCATTTCATGTATCCACGGCCTTCCAAGGATTATATTATACCCCATAATGCTAGATACTACTTTGAATAGAGTAGTCTTTGTGACTCATTCGATGTGTGTGGGCAGCAAAATCTCTCCTCGGGTTGTCACACTTGTCAAGTTGAAGCCAGCTTAGAGTTTTATCACCGGAACGATGTTCTCGGTTAATTTTGCTTGCTCCAAAACTCTCTATTGTATTATGTTGGCTGAGCCTCCTAGGTCAACCAAAAAATGTTTAATTTTGAAATCTAAAACATTGAGAGAGATGACCAAAGCGTCGTTATGTGGCAGAAGAAGTCCGTCAACGTCTTCCTCCGCAAAAGAGATGTTATCTTCTGCGACTGCCTGAAATCTCTTGTTGTGAGTCACCGATATCTTCATTGTCTTTGCTGTTGAAATGGATACACCGTTGACTTCATTTTCTAAAAAAATCATGTTGATAGTCAGTCGAGGGGAGCCTTTTGCTACCTTCGGAGGCTCGGCATTGTCTCGGCTTCCACCGTAGTTGTTCTTGGCTCGGTCACTTAAAAATTCCCTGAGATGGCCATTCTTCAACAATGTCGCCACCTCTTCACGAAGATGTTCGTAATCCCCAGCTCTATGGCCGCGAGTCCCACGGTATTCACACCATAAACTGGAATCCCTCTGGCTAAGATCGGATCATATTGGCTTCGGGAACCATTCTCTTTGATATTCCTCATTGTTGATACCAACTCTATTAAGATGATGTTAAAGTTGTAATATGATAACCTGGGATATGTAGAGTCTCGGGCCCCTGGCACCTCCTTCTCCTGTAACAACCTGCTGTTCAGGCCACGATCGATTCTTCTATCGGGAGCAAAGTTATCAATGACCGAAATCCTTTGCTGCTACGACCTTCGGTTCATTCATATGGTAGAAAACGACCTTTAGAGGACCGCCGATCAAAGTCACTATTAAACTTATCCTAGTTTTTGTCTCGATCCCATCCCTTGGTTGATACCGGGAACCCGAGATGATTGTCTTCTATCCTTATTTTTGACTCATAATGGTTATGGACATCCGCCCATGTGGTTGTTTGAAACTCGAGCAGGCTTTCCTTTAGCTTTCAGGAGGCATCAAAGCTCCGCGAATTTAGATTATTTGTGAATGTCTTCGTTGCCCACTCATTTGGTACCGCCGGTAACAAAATCCTCTCTTTATAGAATTGGATCACGAATTCTCGTAGAAGTTCGGACTCGCCCTGCGCAATCTTGGATATGTCTGTCTTTCTGGATTGAACCTTCCTTGCTCCGGTAGGGCCTTAATGAACGAGTCTGTAAGCATCTCAAAGGAGTTATTGAATGCTCGGGAAAGAGAGAATACCATGCTAGGCCCCCATTTGTGAGGGTTTCACCAAACTTCTTCAGCAAGACCGACTCGATCTCATGTTGAGCCAAATCGTTCCCATTCACAGCCGTGGTGCAGGTTGTGATGTGCTCCTGCGGTAGCCGAAGTCCCACCATATTGTGGTATGTCCGGCATCTTAAACTTCTTTAGAATTCACTCTGGTGCTATGCTCTGTTTAAATGGCAGTTGCATGTATTTTTTTTGAATCTGGGCCTTTAGTACCGGTGGTGCACCCGGAATATGATCCATCCGAGCGTGAAACTCCTTTGCATTTTGATCCATTCTTTCATTCATTTGCCTCATAAACCTCATGAGCTCGCTTTTGAAAGGATTGTTCCCATTGTTATTCCCAGATTCGCTATCGGTCCCTCCGGCTTCGTCAAAACCGACTTCACCCCTTGGGGGTGTTATTATTGACTCTTTGAGCCGTTTGGTTTGCAGGAACATTAGGAGGAACTAACCCCCTTCCGTTCGCATTATTGGAGGCGCCTGACAATGCTTGTTTTAACTCCGTCATCAGCCGATCCTGCCTTGAGAGGTGTTTCATGATTGCTTTCTGCTGTTCTCCCAGGATTTTAATCGTTTCCACGACATGTTCCTCCTCTGCATCATCGGGATTCGGTTCCCGCACATGCCGAGGATACTGGCCATCTTGAACCGGGGTCATCTCATCCCTACGTTGCGAGTCACACTGATTGAGTCATTATGTTGTGACAATTCTTTGTGCCCTTCAATGTTGTGTGTGATGTTGACATCATTAGCTGCCATATCTTTTCTCTTCACTAAGAAAAGAATCAAAACAAGTTAGTAATAAATGTAAGGATCAAAGAATTTGTGCAACTGTCTAAGCCCTGCGGTGGGCGCCAAGCTGTTTTCTCGAAAAACGGTATAGTTAAACTTGTTACGTGATTTATAAACAAGCGAATTGATTTGATCCAAAAATGATAAGGAGATTAGATTAAAATTGAGATTTAATTGAAGAAGATGAGAAGTGTGGCTCCGCACCTACCGTCTCCGATAGCACAAATAAAAATAACTACAAAGTAAAATTAAGCTGTTAATTTCATAGCAAAATAGTAAAATATAGCCTTTTTTGTATAGAAAGTTTCATGTCGTTACTATGGCTGTTGAGCCTGCTATTTATAGATTTACCTAGGGAAACAAGATCCTAGGATCAAACTCCTCTTAAATGATAATAAAAGAGTCATTGATGAACTCGTAACGGCAGACCATGAATGCAAATATTCTCTTCAATGGTCGCTCATTTAATGTTAGTAAATATTTCCTTATTGAATGCTATCCGATAACAAACCCTTGACCTTCTCCTGTCGACTACGCTCCCTTCAAGATTTATCCGATATAGACTACATTCGTTATATTCGATATTGGTTGTTCCCTTACTTGCCATTTTCCTATCTTAGATTTCATGTGTTATGTTACCATTCGACTATCTGTTATAAATCAATTTTACCCCTACATTCTTCGGTTTCAATTTCCTTTAATAGATTGCTGTTGGTGTTAGGATTAAATATTGGCAAATTAAGCATATAGTGATGTGTATAGGTATCAATTTTGAACCATCAATGTGCCTAACTTGGGCTGCATTATTAGTCATATCAACCCTATAGAGAACTTTGTCAAAACCTGTATAAAAAGATTTAAAAATTGGCTTTGATCGTAGGTTATAGTATTAGTTTATTATACTAACAAAATAGTTTTAGCAAATCAGATTTATTCTTGAAGATTAAAAGATACACACGCAAATGAAAAAATGATTTTGAATTAGACAATTAGATTATGGTCCATACTTCATTCCGTCTTAACCCAATCTATGTACAAATTTTGAACAAGTTAATAATGATAATAATTCCTTTTTACGGGAAAAAAAATAATAATTCATTTATAGCTTAAAGCCTTGAATAATAATCCGACTGCCAAATTCGAATAAATAAGCTAATTTGATAGTCGGATGTGTTGTATCGCTAATTGACAAGACCAGAGAAATTGCTATGAAGCTTCATTTCTGGTCCTACTCATGTTTGTCCCATGTTTACCTAGTTTTTAATGTTACAGAAAAAAAATTCCTTTAAAGAATGACGGAAAGGTTGAAGTTAAGGATTTAAGGAATTAATTTATATACTGGCACCATAAAGTTTTGTACACTTCTATTGTATTTTGACATGTCATGACATTTTACTGATCATTTTCTCTAGATTTCAACCAACATTAAATTACTTTAAAATAATCAAAATTGATAACTTCTTTTAAAAAATCATCAGAAGAATTAAATTCAAGATATTATAATTATAAAGGGGAGAAAATAAATCCTTTCAAGAAAATCAAAGCTATTCGCCGTCGGAGAGAAAACCCC
>MCJB01008025.1:100824-119220 GCA_002018475.1 Nicotiana obtusifolia | reverse complement strand
CCCCCCCCCCCCCCCCCCCTAAAGCCTAAAGAAAACAAGAAAAACGTATAATAGGGTTATAGATTAAAATTTTGGCTTCTTCAGTGACGATAAAATGACAGTTTTAGATAATTTAGGAATTTTGGTCACGTTTAAGTAAATTATATGAAAATGTCTGGATTGAGTAAATACAAGCAGGTTCCACGAATATAAGTGTTGATTTGTGCAAACCACGTAATCTACAAACAACATGTCATTATTAATTCAGGCATATAACATATCCTCTTATGCAAATACGATTTTGTTTCTTTTAGCGAGCAACACGCCACTATTTATATATATATAGGGAAACATCCATGTTCTCCAAATGAGAAGCATCAAAACAAAGAATAAAAGCTAAACTTGATGGATAGGAATTCCAAGTAACACGAGTTGCATACGATATATAAAGCTACCCGAGCAAGAGAGTGAGCCGCTTTATTAGCATTCCGCCTAGTCCGATGAAATGACAAATCATGGAATTGATTCTTCAAACACAAATAATCCCCAATTATGTTATCAAATTCCGACAAATTAGGTACCACTGAATCAAGATAGCACCTCTTGACAATTAAATCCAACCATCACCTTATCAATATTATGACTATGTAAATATGATTTTGTTTCCTTTAATAAGCACGTGAAAAGGTGACGATAAAACTGAAACTTAAAGCCTCTACGATATCAAGCTAAATGTGTACTTCTTTATTAATTTTCTTTTTTTTTAAAATTTAAGATGTTAGACAAGAGTCACTTTCATTTAAATTTGTTGATTTTACTCATACCAAATATTACTTCAATATTCTTTACAACATTAGTTAAGCATCGCATGAATTATCTTTTAATATTAGATTATTTAAATTATTAATATTTCGACAATTCAATCATGTGACTCATACACAGTACGTGTACTAATCAATAACCAAGTTGTGGTACCTTCCAAATATTTCACAGAAAAATAGATTGACATAATCGGTAAAGATTTCACTACAGCTTTAATAATAAAGGGAGATCTATATGTTGTATGACCGCTTCAAAATAATAATTAATATATATATTTATGTATTAAAATATAATATAATATACATAATTAATATATAATTATTGTATATTAATTAATGATTGTAATTAATTTTTGACCGATTGTAGACATGTAATTTTTGACCCACGCGTTAGAATTACCTTTGATAGTCATGGTATTTTTAGAATAATTACTTGAGCTTATTTCTGTATGAATTCACTTTATTATTAAATTTAATTCTATTTTAGGCACAAATTGAAAAAAACACAAAGAAAATTGAAAAAAGAAAAAAGAGAAGAAGAAAAAAATGGTTTCATTTTTCATTTTTATTAATATTAGGTATTCTAGAAAGACCTACTACTTTCAACCTACTTTTTTTTATTTTATTATTCTAATATAATCCTTGAAAATACCAAAAATAGTTTCAATTCATTTTTAGCTTTTATCTTTAATAATGTTAATTTCAATTAAAAGTTTTTATATTTGTAGGTATTTAAATTGGATTTTCAGCTTTGTTTTTGGCCCAATTTTTGTAAATTTCGGAGCCCAATTCAAATAAGAGACCCAACCAACCACAACACCCCCTCACCACCCTATTACTGCCGCGCCTCCACCCCAAAACTCACCAAGCAACTCGCCGAGTTAACCCCATGGGTCCATATCCTCTCACTTCTTCTCTTTCTGCCACGTACCATAACGAACTCTGACAGAAAAAGATCCTTCCCAAGAATTCTCGCGTTTCTTATTCTTTCTTGAACAGATATTGAAAAAAATGGGAGCCAGAGGATAAAGATATTTTGATCCTAGGTTTTCACTTGTCTAAAATAGTTCCATTCATAGGGAATTTCGGATTTTGATGAATTTTTGGAATTTTTAGAGAAAAATTCGAATTTCTTGGAGAAAAAGGGAGAAGCTTCGAGACTGGCTATATATTCTCTCATTTTCACGATTTTTGGGGGCTGGAGACAAAAAAATCGAGAGAGAAAATTGAGAGGAACTAGGGTTTAAGAATTCTTCAAGCTTTCTTTCTTATTTTTCGGTTCTTTTAAAACTCCAGAAAAAAACAAAAAAAAACACACAAAAAAGATATATCTCTCTCTTACTTTTTCTGTTTCATCTTTTCAATCTCAATTTTGGTTGCAAAATCGGAGTTTGATTGAAATTTTCAATTGTCGATTCGATTTTCTGCCCGAGGTTCATTGAGGTCGAGTTCAGTGGTTCGCAGTCCCTGCTGCTGTATTGATGTTCATTTCGACTTTGCGTCGTTGTACTCACTTGAAGTAATTTCGAGCAAAAAATAATTACGAACTCTCATTCAGGTTCATTTCTTGATTCTCGCTTATTTTATTTGGTATGATTAAAGTATGATAGAGCCATGGAAATTTGTTTCTAGATTGGTAATTCTGTTTTCGTCATTTGATATTCTGTTTTCGTCATTTTGGTAATTCTGCTTTCATTGTTTGATACTGTTTCTTTCATCGTTCGATACTGCTGTTTTCGTCATTTTGACAATTCTGTTTTCGTCATTTAATGCTTCTGTTGTCGTCATTTTGTAATTCTGTTTTTGTCACTTGATAGTTGGTATTGGACTGTTGGTTGCACTTGATCTCTTGTGTCGCAACTGTCGAAATTTTTCATGTTCGTCTCCTGGAGCTTATTAGATGAGAATTTTATAGCATAAACTAGCTTTTAAAATACTAGGTTGTGTAAATATGCCCGTGCAACATATTTCCTAGTTGGTTCTTACTAAACGAGATTGTTAACTCTGTGAATTGATACGCTCAAATTACACTTTAATGAATAGTGTAAAGCGGTTGATGTCAAATATAATAACCCAACAATGAAAATCGAGACAAAAAAATCAGACCAATCTGCCCTGAAGTTAAATATGCGACCGCATTTCTGTCGCATAACAGACATGCGGTCCGCATTTTTGACATGTCTATCACAGATTGTAACCATAGTTTCGCCTTCACCGCATTCATGGTTTGCGGTCCGCATTGCATAAATGCGACAACATCTTGCATCGCATTTTCTTCCTTGGTAGACTTCATGTTTGGTTTGCGGTATCTTCTTCGGCTCGCAAACACGTTATGCGATCGCAGATGAGACCGCATTTTTGACATTGAACTTTGCCTAGGATTCAGTTTTGGTCTGCGATCTCTGTGTGCAATATGCGGCTCGCAAACACGTTACGCGATCGCAGATGAGACCGCATTTTTGACATAGAACTTTGCCCAGGATTTTGTTTTGGTCTGCGATATCTGTGTGCAATATGCGGCTCGCATGTGAGTTTTGCGATAGCATATCCATATTTGCGATGCCTTTTTTCCCTTTTCTTGTCTTTTTGTCGCTTTTTGAACTCTTTTCTATGCTCTTAGGTTCTTAAACCTCATATTCTGTAAAAATACTAAAATTACATAAGTATCTCGGATGTCTTGATGTGAATTTCATAGGAACAAAAGCCATGGCTCTTAGCATACTTTGATCTACCAATCTTTAATTTTGTTTCATTTGTTGTCTCATCGAGTTTGTTATTTTTTTTCTTTTCTTTTCTTGTATTCTTTATATGAAGTACTATATTTATGTGTAGATATTTTGAATGGATAATATGGATGATGAGTTAAGCCGTGGGTGCGGGAAAGGCCAAAGCCCGTTAGTGATTAATTTATTCGCATGCCTTAAGATTGGGTTTGGCTAAGTACATGAAATAAAGGTTAAAAGAACAAGGCCATGAAACGAACTTTTATTTTTATTTTATTTTAGAGCTCTTTTTCTTATTTTATCACATTGCTTCACTAGTAGCATGTTTAGGCCGATCACACTTGGGTAGGCAATACTAGGACGTTTTATTAATTTTTGAGGTGAGAGGTCGTTCCCTTAGCTAAATTTATCCGGGGAATGCCCCGAAGGACTTGTGTATATGACATTCCAGGGAATGCCCCGAGGTATTTGTATTTGGAGGCCAAAAGTGAAACTCATAGTATTTTAGTCCGATTTTTCTTCTTTATTAGATGGGAACGACCTCGAACCTCCTGTGTGTTTGTTTTTCTGTGTTTATTTTTATCTCAATTCGAATGTCTTAAAAGCCAACTAAATTGAGTACGCAACCGTGACTTTCACGGGACTCGGGGAGTGCCTAACACCTTCTCCCCGAGTCAAATGAATCCCCTTTCCTAAATCTCTGGTGCCAACTTGGCTTTGAGTCCAAGTTCTAAAATGGTGGCCTGGCACACCGGAATCAATTGTCAGGTGGCGACTCTAAGTTTTCCTTTTAAATTCCATCTTTGTCACTTTCAAAATTGAAAACTTCTTTTTGAGTTTTATTAAGCCTTTTATCCGTCAAAAAAGATTTAGTGCAGTTTTGTTAAAAAAGAAGAGTGACACCGATTGATCAAATATGTTAGAAGCCCTTTAATAAATTGCATCCTCGGTGAACTCCAAGAATCCGAGTTCTTCGAAAATAAATATTCAAATTTAACCCTTAATTTTTAATAATGATTTAAAATAATTCCCAAGTTGGAGCTCCGACAAAAATCAAGAGCAAAATTAAAAAAATTTTCTAACAACAAAGATTTATACAAAAAATTTAATAAAGAAAAAATTTACTCGATTTCAAGTAGTGTAAGGACAAATTTGACCATTTTTCCTTTTATTATCTTTTCATAAAGAATTTCTTTTCATTTCAGAGTCAACCAAACATATTCTCATAGGATTCCCCTAAAAGAAGCAACGATCAATGGTCTCATCTCTAGTAAAAACGATGTTCCGAAAACAGAATTTAAGTATTAGATTGATTTTATCTGTAATTAACTTTTAGATTAATTTTATCTATGAATTATACACCAATGACAATAGTGGTTCATCAAATTAAACATCAATCTTAAACTAAAAGATTTTTTAAGACAAGTGGAGGCGGCGATGGAATAAACCAGTGGATTACAGCCTAATACCACCATGCTATCCAACCGTTGTCGTTGATGCTGTGTATATGCATATGCAGCATGTCATTTTAATTTCTTTATTCACTTTTTATTCTTTAGAAATCCACTTGAAGGCGGCTTTTGAGTTATATATATATATATTTATATTACCTACCAACACTAGGGCCTCTTGGAAGAATTTGGAAAGCTATTCTTTTTAGTACAGCTTCATTATCTAATATAACTGAGATAAGCAACGATTTTCTGTGCATTGGTAATGTGTAAAATTATAGGTAAATTTGGTCATTTTGGCGTAAAGTAATTACATGGACAAACTTGTCCACTTGAGATTATAATGTACTTTTGTTACAGAAAGTATGTGAGAGTAGGTTTATGTGATATTTGAAAATTGAAATCATAAGAAAGATATGAGTTATACGTCAAATACTTTAATTTAGAGAATGCGTGTAAAATTTTCCCTCTACTATACTACCGAAAAGGATGATCAAAATTAACAACACAAGGTTCAGTAATCATTAAGGAAGAATAAATTGTAATGTCATTTGGGGCAGAAAATATTAAAGCACTTTGGTTTGCTTTCTTGTATTTTAAACATAAGCCAAAAAAAAAAAAAAGAAGAAGAAGAATAAAGCAATAATTAACTCAAAAATATTTATGCACATTCCGTTTTTACGCCAAATCAATAAGCAGAAGACATATGATTTTTACATACACTTTCATAACTTAACTAAGTAATTAATTAATGTATATTACAATCTTAATAAATTACGTACTTAATTATAATGAACGGATGTGGTTAGTTACAAATAGTGGTTGCAAAATGATTAAAGAAAAACAGTTTATCCACTCATATTATCCATTTAAAAATTGTGTTGGATAATGAACTTTTTAAAAATGGGTCAAATATTATCCACTTAGAAAGTGAATAATTAATGGGCTTAACTTTTACATTTGTAAAGTCTCAAATTGGGGGTTCCTCAAGTTTGAGAGACTAGGAATTCTCCCAAAAGTGATCATATTCAAGAAGTCATGGATAATATGAGTAACTCATTTTATATTAAATATGAGTCGGATTAAATCGGATAATTTTTTTATTTTTGTATTAACCGTTTTCGACCCGTTCATATCCGACCCCCAACCCGCTCATTTGTCACCCCTAGTTACAAACAAGGCATAAGAATAAGCATATGTATTTCCAACAAGGTTGACTATACTTTATCCATCCGTAAATCTTTAGTTATATACTTGAAAAAGAAAAGAAGAGAAGCGGCAGAAGGAAACGAAATCCTTAAATAGCTGGCCCAAAGCGAACCTGTTTTATAGTACCTTTTTGCGTACTTATTTTTCGCTTTCAGTTTTCACGCGAAAAGAATTAAAGTTGCTCTTCATCTTTTTAGTAATAAGAGAACCACAAAGAAGAAGAAGAAGAAGAAATCAGTAAGCAAAAAATGGTGAAAGACAGGACAATTGGTGTAGCAATGGACTTCTCAAAGAGCAGCAAAACTGCTTTGCAATGGGCCATTGATAACTTAGCTGACAAAGACGACACCTTTTACATCATCCACATCAAAACTCATTCTTCTGATGAGTCACGTAACAAGCTCTGGGCTCAATCTGGTTCTCGTAAGATACCCCTTCAACCTTTCTTCTTCTTCTTTTCTTTCTTTTGTGGATGGACTTAGTTTTTATTTTGAGTTAGTTTGTAATATTTAGGGGTCTTAAAACAAACATATTTGTTGTCATGTGATCAGGTCACGCGTTCAGGTAGTAAAAATAATCTCTTGTAGAAATACAAGATAAAGTTGCACACAATAAATCCTTGTGATTTGATCCTTTCCTAAGCTTAGTACACCGAGCTGCCCTAAAACATTCATATTTGTTCGTCAAAAGAGAATGACTTCTAAGAAGTCATCTCAAAAGTTCTATAAATATAAGGAGTCTCGTGAAGTAGCATAATTAATATGCGGTATAATTTGGCTTGTTGAATTTTCAAGAGATTTGCTTATAATCTCCTAAGGAATATACATATAATAACTCTTTAAGGATAGGGTTTTCACGGCAAAGTTTTTTTTTCTTCAATTGTGTTTTCCTATTTTTCTAATACTTTAACTTATTGCAGTAAGTACTTTGATTTATTTCTTAGGTTGCTAATCCTACTTTCTATGGACATGTTATTTGTATTTATAGTTTAGGTGATATGACAGTGCGGAAATTCTTTGTCTGTTTTAAAGTTAGATTCTTTGCGTATCAGGTTGTTAATACTTTGATGTTTTCTTTTGTTTGTTAGCTTTAATTCCGTTGGTGGAGTTTAGGGAGCTAGAAGTGTTGGAGAAATATGATGTGAAGACTGATATTGATGTTCTTGATTTGCTTGATACTGCAACTAGGCAAAAAGAGGTTTTTCATCAAACATCTTCATTTTTTCCTTTTGCTAATATTCTTTTGTTTAATTTTTCTAAAACAAATTCTCATTGATATTTCTATAGATAAATGTTGTCGCCAAACTGTACTGGGGAGATGCTAGGGAGAAACTATGTGATGCTATTGAAGATCTGAAGTTGGATTCTTTGGTTATGGGTAGTAGAGGCCTTACTACCATCCAAAGGTACTTTTATTAATCTAATCCATAATTTCCACTTCTATTTTTCTTTAATAATTCAAGTAATATGCCATTAATATTTACATGTATTTCTTGGTAAAACAGGATATTCTTGGGAAGTGTGACAAACTATGTAATGTCTAATGCGACCTGCCCTGTGACTGTAGTCAAGGATCCAGATTTCCACAAGCACTGATCAACAACTCTTCGTTGAATGCAAGCATAGCGACTTATGATGCCCGTTGAATAAGATGATAAGCTTAAAATGTATTTATTTCTCTTGTGATAAGATCTTGTTTTTGGTTTCAATAACTAAACAGAGATTGATAATTTGCTCAATTTTGTCTAATCCATATATATATATATGTTATGTTTCATTCTTTTAATTTCTTGGACAAAAAGGAATTATAAATATTTTTTTCTGATATTATTATCCGATACTAGTGTCGAAGCACATGGTATTAAGTATCTACATTAATTAAGGTGCACATTAGCTGTCTCATACACACAGCTTTAAAAAAAAATTAAACTATTTTATCCCGTATGGTCATTGCGGATTGCATGTAAAATTTTCTCTCTTAACTTCCAAAAAGGGATTATCAAAATTAACAACAGAACACGCACTATTTATATTAAGAAAAAATAAATTGTATAATGTCATTTGAGACGGAAAATATTAAAGTACGCTTTTGTTTCTTTGAATGTTAAGCCTAAACAAAAGAAAAGCAACTCAGACTTAAAAACTTTAATCATATTAGATGTTTATAGCAAATCAATAAGCAAATGACATGTCTTATTTACATACAATTTCTTTGAATACATGCATAAAGAAGTTACATGAATAACTTGTTCATGAGATCAAAATTGTAACTTATGTTACAAACAGTACATGAAAATCAGGTTCAATGATATTCAAAATCACACGATAATATAGTTGTACGGTACGTATATAATTCTTCATCTACTAGTGCTGCCAAAAGAAGTAATATCAAAATTAACAAGGCACATACATTACTCATTGAGGAACAATAAATTTGTAATGCCATGTACGGTACCCGGTTTTCTTTATTTTCTGTGCACATTTTAAGCTAAAACAAAAGAAATGAGCAACTCGAACACTAAAACTTATCCATTCTTGTCCACAATAAATTGATAAGCAGATTATATAGTTTTTTACATACACTTTTGTCACTTATCTAAAGTTAATTAACAAATTAATATGTAGCGTCCCTCAATATATTTCTCTCTTCGTCTCAATTTATGTAATGATATTTGACTGGATACAAAATTAGAAAAGAAAAAAAGATTTTTATAACTTTTCAAAAATAATTCATAAATATTTGTATGTTTATAAATCATCTCACTAAGAGTAAATTAGAATAATTAAGAAACAATTAAAAGTGACCGTCACATAAATTGAGTCAGTGATAACAACACAATAGGAGATTCAAGAATTACTAAAGAAAAAATAAAAAAATCAAGAAACGTGCAGAAGCTAAAAGAAAATAGAGAAACGAAAAAGAAGATAGAAATTAAAGATAGATTGAATTCAAAAAAGAGTTTCTTGAATTCAAGAATTCTATTCTTGAAGTTGAATCCTAACAACAACAATTAGCTAACGAAGAATTAATTGCCTTTGATAGAGAATTAAAAATAAGAGATAGATTGTCAAACCCGACCCTTTAGAATAACAAGAACAACAATAAGCCTAAACTTATCACCTTTCTTGAATACCTAGAAGTGATCTAAGATTTCGGAAGAGTTTAATCTTACCACATTAAGTTGAGTCTTGAAGGTTGAAGAATAAATCCAGGAGTAACCACACACAAGTATGCAAGAAAAATCTGACAAGTTTTATTGATAATAGTCTATATAATCTAAGTCTAAAAACAAAAAAGACACCCCTTATATAGGTAGGAGGGATCACGAAATTAAGGCTAAAAAAAAAAAAAAGTCCTAAACTACTTTGGACAACAAGTCCAACTACCTTAGGAAAAGGAAAATATTAGGAAGCAAAAACCAAGTCATTCTTGTAAAGTAATTCCAACAATCTTAGGAAAAGGAAAACATAATCTTAACTAACTAGGAAAGCAATAAATATAGTCCCAAAATATATGGAAAATAAGTCCCAAACTAATCTTGATTAGAATCTTAGATATCTTGGAAATCTTGAAAATCTTGAAGGAAATTTGCAAGCAACTTGGCACCAACTTATACTCAACATGTAGCACGTCTATTTTACCCTTCTTGGACACCAAGTAAGTCCTTTTCATGTTATAAAAACGTGTCTTTATGTAGGACTTCATGGGCTACAAGTTTGGACACATTTTAGGTGCCAAATTGGTCCATAAGTGGACTGACTCGGACCTTCTTCAAAGAATATCTCTTGGGATTCAATCTTCATCTTCGTGGACACAAATTTGGGCCATAAAGTAATTGTATTATCTAGCCAATTCATATCCTTTACCTTTGAACTCTTCCTCCCAGTTGGTGCAAGCAATTTCTTTATTTTCACTTCTAATGGCCTTGTTTTGCAACTCTTTAGCTTGACATCTTATTAAAGTCTTCTTTGAGATTCCAAAGCTTCATATTTATCCTTGAATAGAGTTAAGCTTCCTAGGATGCTATCATTCTCCTTTTCTTGAAGAAAATTCGTCCTCGAATTTCGACCTTGTAAGAAAAAGAAAACAGGCACTAGTAAATGGCATCCACTAATCTGGAAAAATGGTAGGAATAAAACAAGATAGTGACCATGTGTCCACTTAATCCAATTAAGTCTAATAGGTGTATATACTCCCTTATAAAGAATATGGACATCATCATCCTAATAAAATTTCTACTTAGATTTGTCCAATAAAAACCTCTCTTAGGTGCACTATGCAAGGGAACTTGCAATTCGATCTTGTCAATAAGGTCGTCCAAAAATGTGCATGATAATGAAATTATACAAGATGGACCACACTTCCATTTAAAACAAGTATCTCTACCATATGTATCAAATAAGATACTTTTATGATATAGCCAAGTATCTACAATTACAAAGCCCATGGATTCTTCTACATGTAAGCTATTCAAAAAAGCACATAAATTCTCAAGGATGTTAGAAGAACCCATAAATCCCAAAATAAAAATTTCAATGCATTCAAGCTTATGATTATAACTTTCCCCAATAATATTCGCAACATTAAGGGATTCCAAACAATTGCTCAAATTTTCACAGAAATAAGATAGTTTCATGAATGAGTATTTGGTCACTAGTATCACAATAATCATGCATATCTTCTTTACTAGTAGCAAACACTTTTACAAGATCACAATCAACATGACTTGAAGAATGATTCCCCATCACACAAAAATCATATTCTACCAATTTATCACATGAAAGTTCACTAGAAACTTGAATAAGAGAAGAAGAGATATTTAAATCATTCACAAGCCTCTTCACATAAACTACATGCATCTTTCAACCAAGTTGGAATTCATAATCATTTATGTCATACTCAATTTCAAAAGGAAGCAAATTACTCTTGTACTTGAACTTAGATATCACAGTTAATGACTTGATATGCATCAAAATATCATCATCGACAAAAATAATAAAGTCACCAACATAAGAAATAGGAGTATAGTTCATTACCTCCAAAAATACCTTACGTGTTCTAGAAAGCCCGATAATTCGAATAAACCAATAATACATATCATACTTGGACTTATTTATCAATAGAACATTATCACCTTGTATTCTTTTATCCAATGGCTCTAACTTAGCAATATTTTTTGCAAACTCCATGTCATAAACCTGTAAATAAGAATTAAAATAGTTAAATGGTTCAATAACAAAGAATTTAACCAAGCTTTTATCTTCCACTATCTAACAAGAATTGATTTCGCCAAATTTATTTTGGAATCCAATTGGATCTTTTGCTACCATCTCTTGCGCTTCACCTCCCCTTTCAAAAGGTCTTTCAACGCGTGGCTGCACAAAATCACAAGAACTAAAACAAGAAAGAGTTAATGGGTTAGGAAGTAAAGAAAAATTTTCTTCCTCACACTCACTTTGGCTTTTATCACAAGACTAACTTTTTCCTCACCCTTAGCCTCTTTTCTCTCACTAAAGTTTTCTTCTGTTTCTTCACTCAAACCCTCTTCTTGTTCTCTCTCTACCTCATAGATTTTTATTATCTCATTTCCTTCGCGCTTTTCTTTTCCCTCAAGCTCACTTTTTTTCTCACTTGACATCCCATTCTCTTCACTCAATACAACCTCTCCTTTTTTCTCTCTTGGGATGTCGACATGCACTCCCTTACTCCTCTCATTCTTTTCTTTCACATATTTTTTCATATTCTCTTTAAAAGTCTTTTCATCTTTATAAATTTGTGAGGGAGTCAAAGGTCAAAAGAATGAGTTTCTTCCCGTTAAACTCACAAGAGTATCTAGTTTTTCTCGTGTTATATGAAGCTCTTCTGTAGACATACCATGACTTTTTCAACAAGATATGATAATTATTCATGGGAATCACATCACACCAGATCACATCCTCATACCTTCCAATAGAGAATAGTAATAACACTCTTTTATCTACCTTTATTCCTCTCGACATGTAGGGTTCAATATGCTCAACACAAGGCAAATTTAATTTCTCAATCATATAAGTGCTAATTGAGTTATAGCCAAACTCTTTGTCAATTCTAAGGGCACAAATCGCAGACATCACTTTAGCTTTTGTTTGAAAAATAACTTTACGATTGTCTTCCTTCCATTCGATACACTATAAGTTTGACTTTTCAAGTTGTTGAGTCATAGCTCGCCTCCTTTCACTATAACTACATGTTTGAGGCATCTTGACATATATTAGAAGAAATATGTATCTTTTAAATTTGGCCTTTTCTCTTTAACGTTCTCACCTATCTTGCCTTTTTTCACTCAAAGCAACTCTTGGTCGCTAATCTTTAGATTTATTAATAAACCTTACTAGTCACAACCTTAGTGATAAGAATGTGGAGTTAGAAAAAGAAAAGAAAAATGAATGACCAAACCTAAGAAGAATATGAATTGGTTAGTAGGAAAAAAAAGAAGAAAAGAATTTAGGAAACCCAAAACCCACGAGAATAAGGAAAGAAGTTACCTTAATCTTCAAGAACTAGGATCCTCTCTTCTTGTTTTCTTTCTTGGCTTGAAAACCAAATAATACTTGAATTCTGATAATAATAATGAACAATAACACCTTTTTTGGGATGATTTTCGTTTTTAATATTTTTGGTTTTTTTTCCCTCAAGAACCTCCCAAAATTATCAAGATTGAAATCTTGATTAACCTATGCTCTGATACCACTTGATAACAACACGATAGGGGATTCAAGAATTACTAAAGAAAAAACAAGAAAATTAAGAAACGTGCAGAAGCTAAAGGAAAATAGGAAAACGAAAAAGAAGATAGAAATTAAATATAGATTGAATTTAAGAAAGAGTTTCTTGAGTTCAATCTATCTTTAATTTTTTGTCTTTCTTTTTATTTTTTTAACTTTCGTAGGTTTCTTGATTTTCCTTAGTAGTTCTTGGACCCTATTATCGGTGTGAGTACTCGACAATGATTAATTTATGTGATTTAGTGATACAATCGGATGAGAATAAATATCGTAAATTCTTGGGTACTGTGAAAGGGAAAGAAGACAAGCGGCACTAAGAAAACGATATCCTTAAATAGCTATCCCAAGCGAATCTTAGCTTTAAACGATATCCTTAAATAGTTGTCCCAAGCGAACCTTAGCTTTATATCTTTTTGCCTTAACGCGTATCTTGTTTTTCCGCTTTCAGTTTTCACACGCAAGAAAGTGCTCTGCATCTCTTTTATTAAGAGGAAAAAACAAAAAGAAGAAGAAATCAGTAAGCGAAAATGGTGAAAGACAGGACGATTGGTGTGGCAATGGATTTCTCAAAGAGCAGCAAAACTGCTCTAAAATGGGCCATTGATAACTTAGCTGACAAAGATGACACCTTTTACATCATCCACATCAAAACTCATTCTTCTGATGAGTCACGTAATAAGCTCTGGGCCAAATCTGGTTCTCGTAAGTAATCTACCTTATTTTTGCCGGTTATTAATTTCACTTTCTATGAATAGTTAATTGTAGTTATCTTTTAGGCGATCTATCAATATAGAAGTTAAACTCTGTTGGATCATGTTGTTAATACTTTGATTTTCGTTTTGTTTTGTCAGCTTTAATTCCATTGGCGGAGTTTAGGGAGCCTGAAGTTATGAAGAAATATGATGTGGAGACTGATATTGATGTTCTTGATTTGCTTGATACTGCTACTAGGCAGAAAGAGGTTTCCTTTTTATCATCAAATCTTTCTCTTTCTTTTTTGGGGTTAATTTTCCTGAAAATATTTCATTGTTCTTTGTATAGATAACAGTTGTCACCAAACTGTATTGGGGAGATGCTAGGGAGAAACTCATAGATGCAACTGAAGATCTGAAGTTGGATTCTTTAGTTATGGGTAGCAGAGGTCTTGGTACCCTCCAAAGGTACTTCTTTTCAATGCTCAGTCCAAAATTTCCAATTCGTTTTGAAAATTTACGCTAGCTAAGAATTGATCTTTGCTTTTTGTCACTCAAGTAATATATATGCTATTAATATGTGGATATGTATCATTTGGTTTGGTGATAAAACAGGATAATAATGGGAAGTGTGACCAACTATGTATTGACTAATGCGACATGTGCTGTGACTGTTGTTAAGGATCCAGATTTCCACAAGCATTGATCAAGAGTTCTGGGTTGAATATGCACCATTTGAATAAGATGAAGGCTTTTATATGTTTTATTTTCTCTTATGATAGCAATTTCCTTAATTTCAATGCTAAATGAGACATACTTTGTTTCTGGTTTCAATAACTAATGAGATTGATGATTTTCTCTAATTTTTCTGGTTTTTATTATCTCCCTTCTTTCTGGAATAAGAACTATAGTCTTTTTTGAGGCAAAGTTATTTGGTATTTGTGTTTGATTCTAGATAACAAGTATCTGGTGGATTGGTTGAAGTGCATGTAAACTTGGTCGGACACCACTATTCAGAAAAAAAAGGCCGTTCTTGTTCTTAGGTTAGAATTCTTGAGATTTTGTGAGGTGAATCTAGAGTTCTAGATACGAGTTCAGCAGAATCTAATAGCTTTGGACAAAATACTGTTAAAAAATTAACTGAATATGTAAAAATAATTTATCTTGAACTCAATAAGCTGTCTTTTTTACAATCCAAAACTCATAAATTCAGATATTTGGTTCACCTATTTGCTAGCAAATGCTCTATATTGCCAAAATAATGAAATTTATCTAAAACATAATCAAATAGATGCCTAAGTTCATATAAACAATTTTCAACTCTATGGTGAATGTTAGATGGCATCTTGATTCAACATGTCACGTGGATGGTTGGATTTTTTTGAACTTTTTCAATTTATTTAAAAGTATTTACAAGTCAAGACCTTGCTGATAATGATCTACACCAACAAAAATAAAAAGATCTACACCGACTTGCTTGATTAATGGTCCAAGTTGATGGCATAGCTCCCCCACATGGATCTGAAATATGATCGATCAGTTTTTAATTCTGAATTAATCATTAACCATTAAAATATGGCAGCTGGAGATCATAAACTGGTAAAATACTGCCACAAAACCGTAGTAAGCACATGGGCTGCTGAGGGTTGGTGAGGTTTAAAGGGGTAATGTGGAGATAGTTTTCAAGGAACATTAGTGAACAAATAAATGATGTGCCATAGAGTGAGAGAATTAAATGAAGATCACAGAGCTTATTTACCAACTTATTTACTAGGACCAACTAATTCGTAGTAATATATATTTTTGCTGTATCTGTAAGCTAAGTTAGCCCACACTTTTGCATTATTTTCTAGGGCTTGATATTTTAAGCGAATCATTGCTATATTTGCTACATATGAATGAAACTTTCGCATGGCTCTGGTTTCTGATGACATGTTATGATGAAGTAGATATGTACGCGTGTATTTTTTTATGACATATTACATGTCCCATTGTCATAATGCATAGAGGCTACGAGGAATGTTAGCTTTTATTGTCATAATGCATAGAGGCACACCAAATGGTCCAAACAAACAAGAGAAGTGTGGCATCACGTTTCTCAGAAAAGCCATTTGTTTTGAAATTAAGACTCAATAAAGGTTCAATTTTATCCAGCAGCATTTCGTACTTCAACTTTAGTTTGATAATCTGTGTCTAAGTTCTATTCATCCGTCCCAACTCCTGTGATATTCAGTTCCTTTTTAATCAATTCAAAAGAAATGATATATTTATATATTGAATAAAAATTTACTTTAAAATATCAATTATAATTAATATTTATGAGTTATTTTAGATAATAACTTTCAATTATTTTTTTAAAATATTACATTTACTTAAACACCATCATATAAATTGAAAAAGGAGAGAAAACATTTTAATACACCAGGTCCACTCGTAATGCTTCGTTGATCGCTCCAAAGTTCAAACCATTAACACTATGAAATCGGCGAAAACTTCAATGTATTTATTGAGGGAAATTTTTTGTCGAATCGGACTAAGAAGTGGTCCAATTTTCAGTTTTTCACTACCAGACGAATTATCTAGTTTGTGGTCAGACAATTTATTGCGAAAAATGGGATTCTAATGATCCTCTATAGGTTTCTAGACATACTAAAGAAAGCGTTAAGATGCAAAATCACATGCTGGAAATTTGTGTGAAAAGTTAGATCTTGACTAGTATTGGCTAAAATAAAAACTAGAAAACCGATAAAGAAAACTGTAAATGTTGGGCTGAATAAGTTTATTTTGATGATTGATAAAGAAATTATATGCATGAATCAGATCCATGCACAGTGTATACAGGAATCGGGGAGATTCAAGCACAAGGCATGCACATGAAGGAGATAAGCATACGTGGTTATATCTGATATCTCCTGAACGAAAAGGTTGCATAATTGATAAGGAGCAAAACTCCTTACTTGAAGAGGACTCTATCCTGGATAATGGAGGAGTTAGAAGTTGAAGATAACTAGAACTCTTCCACCACGGAAGAGTATAGCATTAGAACTCTAGTTAATCCTTATTCTACTAACTCTATATATATCAGTTGTGTTCTATTTTGCAGGTACGTACAAATGCTGAAGTTAAACAAGAGTTGAGAGCAAAATAGTAACGCATTTCGCAAGCCATTCCTGTGTGATTCAAGTGTGCGAACCTGAAGCTATATGAACCAGATAGAAGAATCAGTTCCAAGTGTCTGTCTGTTATTCTAATTTCATTGTAGTTGGGCTTTTGAGTTGTACCTTTTAGCTTTATCTAGAAGCATTTGTACGGGGTACTCTGAGTGTATTTTTCAAGTTAGAGTTAACTTGAAATCGTCGCAACAGCCTGAGGCTGGTTGCAACAAAGGGTTAGAGGTAATCCTTAGGTTTACAAGAGTTTTGCAATTATTATTTTTGGCTCAGTGATTTAGTTGAGTGCTGAGAAAAATCCTACTTGGAAGTAGGTCGTGATTTTTTCATCTTTTGAGCCAGGTGTTTTTCATGTAAAAATACTTGTGTTCTTTACTTTATGCATTTTTCTGCAACTATAGTGTAAGGAACACATAGAAGAACCAGGTCCTTCTATAATCTCTACACGTGAAAAATTGGACACCACAAAAATCACCCCTCCTCTTGTGTGGTATTGAAGTGCCAAATATCAATTGGTATCAGAGCGGGTTATCCTTGAGGAGGCTAACACCTTAGGAAAAGATCAAGATGAGTGCGCCACCTGAAAATTGGGAAGGACAATCCACTACTAGGACACCACTCTTTAATGGCCAGTATTACTCATGGTGGAAGTCAAGAATAAGAGATCACATACAGGGAGAGGACTATGAGCTATGAGACATTGTCATTGATGGTCCACTGGCTACTTTGAAGAAAAATACTGAAGGAGTAGATGTGCCAAATACAAGAGCTGATTGCAATACTGAGGATCTGAAGAAGTGGGAAAAGAATGCCAAAGCCAAGAAAGGGCTTGTTTGTGGATTTGGTCCAGATGAGCACAACAGAATCCAAGCTGTTCCACTACTAAGCAAATTTGAGACACACTGCAAGTGGCCCATGAAAGAAAAACTCAGGTGAAGAGATCAAAAGGAACTCTACTGTACTCTCAATATGAAAACTTAGTTATGAAGGATGGAGAAACCATTCATGAGATGTACACAAGGTGTCACGACACGGATTTCCCATCCTCGGGAGTCGTGATGGCACCTACTAGTGAAAGTTAGGTAAGCCAATCAACCGAAATATTTTCCTTGTTTCCATTTACATTCATTGCAACTTAAAGCCAACAACTAAAGAACAACATAAATTAACGAGCAGAATGAATAAAATTTCAGACTTAAAATATCGCTATTAAAATTTCCTTAATGAACCACCCAAGATATAGTGTCACAAGTTCACAGACTGTTTAAGAGTACTACAAATAAGGGTTTGAAAGAAATAACAAAAATACTGTCTCTGGGACTTCGTAAAAGAAACAGGTAAATAGATAGCGGGAGACACCAAGGTCCGCGAACGCCTGCAGGACTACCTTGGGTTGCCTGATAAGCAAGAAGCTGGAAACTCCCTACGGTCCAAAATCTGCAGCGCTGGGATCTGCACAAAAGAGTGTAGAGTGTAGTATCAGCACAAGCGACCCCATGTGCTGGTAAGTACCTGGCCTAACCCCGGCGAGGTAGTAACGAGGCTACGACCAGACTCCAGATAGACCTGTACAGTTATATATATATA
>MCJB01008025.1:66429-92023 GCA_002018475.1 Nicotiana obtusifolia | reverse complement strand
CCCCCCCCCCCAAATAAGACTCTCAAAACCCTTATTGCTATATTATGGATGCTACTAAATGAGAAGGAAGGATTCTCAATTTATAGATGTCCAAAATGTTTTCCTCCAAGAAAAAAGACTAGATAAATATAAAAGATTTATAATTTAAGAAAATAAAATTCTAATTAAGTAAATATATCGCCCTTCATACAAGAGATATGAAAATAAAATATGGTAAGAAAATTAAGGCAAAGTCTCATTAGCTGGTGCACGACATATTTGGCTTACCTTTAGGGGCTAATGTCGGGTGTTAGTTATGGATTAATTCGAATAGCTTTGGTTCAAATTCTGTATGTATTAAAAACTCGGTAAACAAGTACAAATCTATTATAGAATCTCGAATTTGAACTCATAAAGTTTAAATCTTGAATTTGTTAGATATATATTTTAATGATAGACAATAACTTAATTCTACTTGCAGGAAACCAATTCCAAAAAAGAGTGTCACAATAATTGGAAAGATTCTAACAGAAGATCTGAAAGCAAGAATCAAGGAGTAAAACGTGCAAGTCAAGATCCAAAGACAAGAATCAAGGAGTTAAATTGTTGGTATTATGGAAAATGGATACTCGATTCAACTATTTACGGAAGGCATCAATCAATCATTATAGAAGATCAATCAATAAGTATAGAAGATCAATCAATCTCTATAAAAGATCTACAGGATTCATCTCAATGGCTTGTAAAGAAAAGTAAATCAAGGAAGCAACAAAAGGAAAGTCCATCCTATTCTTGAAAGAAAATCATCTTGATTGATTCTGAGAATCAACCCCCTTGGCTTGCCTTTCAATCATTACACTATCACACCATGAAGAATGGAGACCAACTTGTTATATATTCTACAGAAGCCAACAAGGTTAATACTTTGATCGAATCAATTTCATTCTCTTTGTTCTACTTCAAACAAACACTATAGTCTGCTATAGATTCCTTGTGTAACTAGGATGAGAAGAATGAGAGAAAAGAATACTGGTGAGGCATTGTATCGAGTATAGAGAGAAGAACAAAGTGACAAAGCTGTTTGTGTATAATAACATCAACTTATCTGTACTAAGCCACTTCATACTTGAAAGAGAACACCCTTGCAACCCAAGAGGATTGGACGTAGGATTCATTCTGAATCTGAACTGGTATAAAAATATTCTGTGTTATTTTCTTTCTGCAATTTATTTTCCACATTCATTTTTCAAAAGCCCAGTCGACCAGAACACAAGTTAGTTGACTACCTCGAAAACGAAAAGAAAAATTACAATTCACCCCCACTCTTGCACTTACAATTGGTATTAGAGCAGGTCTCACACTTTTGCTTAACTGCTTGTGATAAAAGATCATGGCAAGTCAAGTAACTATTGGAGTACTCTTTCAAGAAGGAACGTCGAAATTCAGGCCACCATATTTATACAAATCCTGGACAACACTTTTCTCACTGGAAAGTGCGAATGGAAATTAATACAAAATCCTATGATGTCAAAGTATGGCACGTTATAAAAAAGGGAAACTACCCACTACCAGCTACAGATCAACCACCCGCTGACCTTGAGGATGTAGATGAATACATAGACGAGGAAATGGCTGTTGTTCAAGTCAACGCTAAGGCACGAAACTTGCTTTGTAATGCTATTAGTGGAGAAGAGTATGAGAAAATTTCAAGCTGTGACATCGTCAAGGAAATATGGGACAAACTGGAAGTCACCTTTGAAGGAACCAACAAAGTGAAAGAAACCCGGATAAATCTATTGGTTCATGATTATGAACTCTTCTAGATGAGAGAAGGAGAATCTATTGAGGAGATTTTTGCACGATTCAGTAAAATCATTGGCAATCTGAAAGCTTTTAGTAAACCCTACTCAAGCGGTGATCAAGTTCGAAAAATCCAGAGAAGTCTCCCTACTACCTGGCAGACAAAGGTAGTTGCACTCCAATCTCAAGATCCAGACAAACTTTCATATGATGAACTACAATGAGATCTTATAGAATTTGAGAAAACCCATCTCAAGAAAACTCGTCAGGAAGAAAAGAAGAAAACAATTGGTTTTAAAACTACAACTGAAGGACCTGAAAATAAGGTTGATGATGATCCAGAAGCTCTTGAAGAAGAAATTGCCATGGTGTCAAGAAGCATGAATAGATTGATGAGAAGATACAGAAACGCAAAGAAAGGAAGGATGTCATCCAGAAGAACCAGACAATACAATGAACAAGATAAAAATGACGGACAATGCTTTGAATGTGGAAGGTATAGCTATGTTCAAGCTTAATGCCCAGAACTTAAGAGGAAAATCTCAAGAGGATTCAATATAAACAAATCCTTCGGAAGCTGGAGTGATGAAGATAGTTCAGAACACGAAGAAATAGCAAATCTGTGCTTCATGACCATCTTGGAAAATGACATGAACAGATACTCTGGTTGCTAGACTGATGAAGATGCATTAGACGATGAATACATAGACGATACTAAAAACTATTTCATGGCAGGAGGTGAAACAAGCGAGGTAAGATCCTATGACTGCGATATATGTAATGAATTACAGGATATTCTTGACCTTACCCTAAAGGTTCTCAACATGTTTTGAATGAATGAAGGAGACTCAATAGGGGAAAGAAGGATTGGGAATATAAGATTGAAGTCTATGAAATCGAAAGAGATGTACTTCAAAATGAAGTTCAGGAATTACAAGTGCAACTTAATGGCATGCGCAAATCCACCGGTCACAGTTCGGTCAAATCTAACCAGGAGACTTACAAGTCAACTGGAAAAGGACTGGCTAGAACTGAGTCCATCAGTACTAACACAAGTGGGATATTGAATACTGGATAAACCCCTGTTTGTCATTACTGTAACAAAGTTGGACATAAATACTCTTTTTGTAGATTTCATAAATCTAATGTTCCGGGATGTATTTGGAACCCCAAAATAAATCCTGATTCCAGTAGAACTAACCAACAAGAACCCAAGCAAGCTTGGGTACCTAAAAGAAGGTGATAATTCTATTTTGCAAGAACACCACAGAAAGAGTCGCAAAGGAAAATGGTATCTAGAAAGTGCGTGTTCCAGTCACATGACGGGTGACAACAATCTATTCAAAGAAGTCACTAAAATAAATGGAGGAAATGTCAAATTTGCGATATTATAGAGGTATATCTTGTAGATGGACTCAACTACAATCTCTTCAGTATAAGTTAACTGTGTGATTTAGGGTACGAAGTTAAATTCAAGAAAACAAGATGTGCTATTGAAGATGAGGCAGGTAAAATCATTCTTCCTAGAAAAGGTATGGAAACGTCTACATTCTTGGTGGCATTGAAAATCTTGACAGTCATATTTGTTTAGCATCCATATCTGATGATCCATGGCTCTAGGATAAAAAAATTGGTCATGCAAGCATGCATCTAATTGAGAAACTCTCTAAGCATGATTTAGTTATTGGTCTTCCCAAGCTCAATTTTTCTAGAAATCATGTATGTGATGCATGTCAAATTGGTAAACAAGCTAGAAACTCTTTCAAAACCAAGGACATTGTATCTACTACCAAGCCTTTACATTTGCTTCACATGGACTTGTTTGGACCCACTAGAATTACCAGCATTGGAGGTAAACAATATGCTTTTGTTATTATTGATGACTACTCACGTTTTGCATGGGTGATCTTCTTATCTCATAAAGATGAAGCATTGAAAACTTTGAGATTTTCTATAAAAGAATTGAACGAGAAATGGGGCATCTTATCACAACCATTCAAAGTGATCATGGAGGAGAATTTGAAAGCGGAAATTTTGAAGAATTCTGCAACGATTAGGGATACACTCATAATTCCTCAGTACCAAGGTCACCACAACAAAGTGGAGTGGTTGAACATAAAAACAGAACTCTGCAGGATATGGCTAGAACCATGATACTAAAACATTACCTTTCGAATCACTTTTGGATAGAAGCAGTTAGCACAACTTGCCACATTGTCAACAGGTGCTTAATTTGACCTATTTTGAAGAAGACTCCATATGAACTATGGAAAGGTAAGAAACCCAACATTGGATACTTTCACCCCTTTGGAAGCAAATACTTTATCCACAATGGCAAGGATAATTTTGTAAGTTTGACCCAAGAAGTGATGAAGGTATATTTCTCGGCTACTCGAATAATAGTAGATCTTTTATAATCTATAATAAGCATACCTTATGCGTAGAAGAATCAGGCCATGTTATTTTTGATGATAATAACTCTATGGCCAAGAAAGGAGATTTTGCAGGTGATGAAGAGATCAGTCAAAATCAACCAAATATCGGTGAACTAAAGACTAAAAAAGAAACTGCTGACAGTACGACTGAAATCCCACAGTCGACTAAAGAAGTCATCAGTGAGCATGATCAACCTCAAAATGAGTCGACTAATCAATGTACTGAATCAGTACCAACTGAATGGAGAATCGAACTAGAATATCCTAATAAGTTTATCACTGGAAATACAACTGATGGAATGAAAACAAGAGGAGCTTTAAAGAAAAAGTCTAACATCACACTCATATCCCAAACAGAGCTAAAGAAAGTTGAAAGCTTTGAAAGACTCAAGTTGGATACAGGCTATGCAAGAGGAACTTGATCAGTTTGACAAAAATCACGTTTGGACATTGGTGCCAAACTAGCAAATGCAGCAATCATAGAAACCAAATGGGTATTCAGGAACAAACTGAATGAAGAAGGTAAAGTTATCTGGAACAAAGCAAGGCTAGTCACTCAGGGATACTCTCAACAGGAAAGAGTCGACTATGATGAATCCTTTGCTTCGGTAGCACGCTTAGAATCAATTCGTATCTTATTAGCATATTCCTATTTTAAAGGTTTTAAACTATTTCAAATGGATGTTAAAAGTGCCTTTTAAATGGCTTCATTGATGAGGAGGTTTATATTAAACAACCTCATGGTATTGAAAATTGATAGTTTCCTTATCATGTGTTTAAGTTGACTAAGGCTCTCTATGGGCTAAAACAAGCACCTAGAGCTTCGTATGAAAGACTAAGATCAATTTTGGTTAGTCATAGATTTTCGAGAGGTAATTGATCCTATTTTTTTTTAATCAAAAGATCATCTTCAGGAAACCTCACTATTCAAATCTATGTGATGATATTATATTTGGAAGTGCTAACCTGTGTTATGTAAGAAATTCTCACATCTCATGCAAAGTGAGTTTGAAATAAGCATGATGAGAGAATTGACTTTCTTCCTTGGACTTCCAATTTATCAATTAGATGAATGGATCTTTATATCTCAGATAAAGTACACAAAGGAGCTAATACAAAAATTCGGAATGAGCAATGCCAAGGCAATTGGGACACCCATGAGTCCAGCTACATCTCTTGAAAAAGATGAAGAAGGAAAACTAGTAGATGAATCAAAATATCATGGAATGATTGGATCTCTACTTTATTTAACTGCTAGTCGTCCTGACAAAATATTTAGTGTATGCAGATGTGCCAAGTTCCATGCAGCTCCTAAGAAGTCACATTTAACAGCTATGAAGTGAATTATTAGATATCTTATTGGAACTACACCACATGGATAATGGTATCCACGCCTGAATAATTTTGAGCTTGAAGATTTTTTCAGACGCAGATCTTGTCGTTGATAAAGATGACAAATGGGACTTGTTAACTACTTGGCAAATCGCTTATTTACTGGAGCAGTAAGAAACAGAGATCAGTTGCACTGTCTATGACTGAAGCTTAATACATTGCCATTGGACAATGTTGTGCTCAACCTACTTTGGATGACTCATCAACTAAGTGATTATGATCTTTCGTTTAAGCCTGTTAAAATTTTTCGTGATAATTCTAGTGCTATTTGTCTTTCAAAAAATCATGTGCATCATTCTAGAGCAAAGCATAAATATATCAAGCATCATTTCATTAGAGACCATGTTCTTAAGGGTGACATTGAATTATCGTTTGTTAACACGAAAAATCAATTATTTGATATTTTTACTAAGCCTCTTCTAGAGGATAGGTTTCAAACCCTTAGGGACTTACTTGGCATTGTTACCTTTTCCAAATAAGGCATTGATTTGTTTTTGTACTTCAAAGATTGCGTGTCAAAATAACTTTGGTAGAAAATATTTTGTACTGTGTTACTTCATTATTACTGCCTGCAACATTTATTATGCTCCTCAATTTTTAGCACTTCTTTCCGCCTTTTTAGTTTATTGAGATTGAAATTGAATCAATCAGTCACGTCTATTGCCTTTCTCTGCTCCGTCAGTCTTGTCGATTTAGTCGCGTTGCTTCACTCCTCTCTCCATCTCTATAAGTCCGCATCTCCTTTGAAGTTCTCTGTATACATCCTTCACTCATCCTCTCTAATGGCTAAAACTTCAAAAAATCCCTTTGCTTCCACTCGCAAAAGCACCCGGTCCAAAGCAAAACCCCCTTCTCAACCATCAAAACCAGACACTATTAGCTCTAACCACTCTGAGGGTTTCTCGTCTTCTCAAGAAATCCTCTCTGACGATGCTCGAACAGAAAAGGCACTAGGAAAATGACCCATGGAAGAAGGAGCAGAAACGTTCAGCCCAAAGAAGGTGAATATAGACCTGGACAGTGCACTGGAATCCCAACTGAACTATTGGGATTCTCCCAAAAGAGATACATTTGTCTCCTTCAAAGATAAGCCAATTGCTCATGGAAGGATCATCAATTTGGAAGAGATGGAAGCCCTAAATTTCAAGGTAAAAGATTTCTTCACTTTTCAAGGTTGGAAAAAATTCATTGCCCTAAACCCTCAAAAGGTTTATGATGATTTGGTTCGCATGTTCTATGCAAATCTTCGTTCCCAGAAATCTGATAAAATTGTGTCACTCGTGCTAGGTTAGAATATTATTCTAGACTGTTCTGCTTTTGATTTCTGGTTTAAGTGTAAAAGTTCTGGTTATTCTGCACTGTTTAAAAACTCATGGATTAATGATTTGAAATGTCGTATGAACAAGCCAAAAAATGTCTTGCTGATACCCTGCCAAACCAATTAGGACCCAGTGACATTAATTTTGAAACTCGTATTCTTGACCACATTGTTGCCACCACCATTATTCCCAGAACTGGTTCCTACACCACTCTATGTCAAAGGGAGACCTTTTTAGTCTACTATCTTCTCACCCAAGCATAAGGTGAAACTGTCCTCCTGGGTAATAAATTTTATGATTGAATGTGCTGAAGATCCCTCAAACCTACCATACGGGATGGTCATTACGCACCTCCTCGAGGCCTTCAATATCCCTCTCTCAAACTATCCTTATGTATATATTTCCAAGTGCTATAATAATAGGGTGTTTGTGAGTATGGGATATATTGCTTTGGATGGTAATTGGATAAAGAAGCAGGAAGTTGAGGCCAAAGTGATCCCTTCCATTTCCAAGGAAATGGTTGATACCTCTCAGACTGCCATCAACAATCTAGAGTTTCTTGAGAAGATAGCTGCACTTGATGACAAGCTGACTGCCGTCAAGGAACTACTACTGGCCACCTTAACCTCAGTTGGAGATATCTATGCAGTTGCAAAGGAAACAAGATCTGATGTGTCCAAATTAAGAGTCATGGTGCTGAAAACCGCAGAAAGTAGTGAAAGCATTCAAGGAAGTGCATGATTATGTGGATGGAGTCTCAGTCACAATGAACGTTCGTTTTGATCGCCTCAAAGAAGCTATCTGCATCACCCTCACCTATTTCCTCCGTTGTTAATCTATGTTAGCTGTTTAGACAATGTCTTTCGGTCTCTCTGGATAATTTTCTTTTGCATGTTTTTTTTTTTGGATACTCTGCGGATGACTGTAATTAAACATACTATATGCTAATATTATCTGCTAGTCGTTAACCTTCCTTAGCCCTCCTTTTGATGGATGCCAAAGGGGGAGAAGTAGAATATACTAACTTTGCAGGATGCAGGATGTAGTCGACTGATTGAGCAAAAGTCGAATAGAATACTAACTTGCAGGATGTGGCTCAGTCGACTGATTTAAGTTAACTACTGGGCATCTAAGTAAGGGGAAGCATCTGAATGAGGGGGAGTGACTCCAAGTACTCAACGTACCTCACAACAAGTTGAGGGGGTGCCGACTAGAGTAGGAGTCTATAATAGGGAAGTAAAATGAATGAAGTTCTTTTATCATCATCAAAAAGGGGGATATTGTTTAATGATAGACAATAACTTAATTCTACTTGCAGGAAACCAATTCCAAAGAAGGATGTCACAAGAATTGGAAAGATTATAGCAGGAGATCTGAAAGCAAGAATCAAGGAGTCAAATGTGCAAGTCAAGATCCAAAGGCAAGAATCAAGGAATTAAATTGATGTGACCGCGTGTATTATGGAAAGCGGATACTCGATTCAACTATTTACGGAAGGCATCAATCAATCAGCATAGAAGATCAATTAATCAGTATAGAAGATCAATCAATCTACATAAAAGATCTACATAGAATATTCATCTCAATGGCTTGCAAGGAAAAGTAAATCGAGGAAGCAACGAAAGGAAAGTCTATTCTATTCTTGGAAGAAATTCATCTTGATTGATTCTAAGAATCAACTCCCTTGGTTTGCCTTTCAATCATTATACTATCACGCCGTGAAGAATGGAGACTAACTTGTTATATATTCTACAGAAGATGCTAAGGAAGGATATACTTTGATCAAACCAATTTCAATCCCTTTTTTCTATTTCAAACAAGCACTGTAGTCTGCTATAGTTTTCTTTTGTAACTAGAAAGAGAAGAAAGAGAGAAAAGAATACCGGTGAGGCATTATATCGAGCATAGAGAGAAGAACAAAGCGACAAAGCTGTTGGTGTATAACAACATCAATCCATCTGTACTAAGCCACTTCATACTTGAAAGATAACAGCCTTGCAACCCAAGGGGACTGGACGTAGGATTCATTCTAAATCCGAGCAAGTATAAAAACATTCGGTGTCATTTACTTTCTGCATATTATTTTTCATATTCAGTTTTCAAAAGCCCAGTCAACTAGAACGCAAGTTAGTCGACTACCTCGAAAAAGAAAAGAAAAATTACAATTCATCCCTTGCACTTTCAGAATCCATCTCTATTGGCGGTGCTCAGCCGCCATCACTTGCTCACTAAGTTGCGATGGAGTAGTTACTTGATTGTGTCCTCCTATTGGTAAAAACCTTGTAAGAGTTATTGAGATGTGGTAACTTCTTTGCTCACTCTCACAGCGTTCTTTGCGGTTGTAGACTATGCGTTTTTGGCTGGTGAATTGTAATGGCTGAAGAGTCCAACTGATAGCCTTGTCCTTAATCCACGTAGGGTTAAATCCAATTGCATATTTAACTATTTTGGAGCTCAAAATTAAATTTGGTGTTGACAGTATCCAATAGTTTTTCCTTAGAGAAATCATTCAAAAGAAATTCAACAGCTCACGGATTATACCCCTTGCTGTTGCACGCCCTGCTTTTTATTAACTTTTGCAAATTGTATGTAGAGGCAAGCACTAGAAGAGATACATACATGGTAAAACATGAATTACAGAAAACAATGTGTTTTCATCTACAAAGTTCTAGCCAAGAATGGTTGTGGCTCTACTAAGGATCTATAGGCATGACGCAGCTGCATTTTCATCTAGACATACAAAAATTACTAGACATTCTGCAATTGGCTTTTCCATCTTGAACAAGCATGCGTCTCATCCTATGGCAGATCATATCAAGACGCCAATTTACTCATCTTCAATCCTCTTAATTTTCAAGACAGTATCACTTATTCCATCGGTTTGTTTTGCACTCAGGAGGAATAATTTTGATTTCAGGGCTCTAGCATTTTGTTATGTGGTTTTTCCGTGACCTGAATATGACCTCTATCTAATCGAGAAATGTCTTGCTACATACTCTTCTTGTAATATGTCATACATACTTACCTCACGACACTGAATATTCAAGCTTGAATGATGATTCAGGTGTCTAATGTTGCATAAATAGACATTTTGAAGAATTCATTAACCAAATGCCGCATTTTTCTTGAAAAACTACTATGGAGTATAAACATTGTAACCATAATAAATAATATTCACGTTAATAAAAGCAGAATAATAATGTAACACCAAGACACGGTAATCAACAAGAATAAAAGAGTGACAACGACACCAAGATTTTTACGTGAAAAACTCTTCTGAATAAAGGAAAAAAACACGACCCTGAGAGGAGCAACTGATATCACTATAGCAAGGAATTTACACTTTGTAGGTCCGAGTAATATTCCAAAGACCACTACAACAATCAAAAGAAATATTCCTCTTTTGATATTCCCATCTCACTACAATATCACTCACACTCTCTATTTTTCTCACAAACTATTTTCTTATACCCTGTATGTGATGTCTCACTCTTTTTTATCTCTTTTCTAATGATGTGCATAAACAAGTGAAAGAGGTCCTCCTTTTATAGGAGAAAAAGAGCCGTAGGCTCCAAGTATGCACATGAGCATTTTTAATCTCCTCCACTTATTTCCAAACTTTGGCTCCAAGTAAGATCTTTCACCAAAGCTTCTCTTTCATAGTATAGGCAAAATAGGCATAAGTCTACTGCCAATTATTTCCAACCAATGGGATGGACCGCACAGTCTCTCCCTCCAGTCCCATTCACGTGAAGGAGGTAGCACCATGTTCTAGTTTGAGTGCATGCCGACAAGTTCTTTGCACAACTCAAACTTGTCTTTTGGTACCACCTTGGTCAGCATATCTGAAGGATTCTCACTTGTATGGATCTTCTTGACCTGCATAGATTCACCCCCTATCTTTTCTCGAATCTAGTGATATCTAACGTTGATATTGTATAGGGAAAAATATGTTATGCAAAGTAGTTGTATAAGAGAGTGACACGTGGAGCCGAAAGCAGAGGATAGTTAAGACCAAAGACAACTATTCCATTTGTCACCGGAAAGAATGATGCCCATAAAGATGCAATAAATACATGCCACCTGGTAGCATTTAATGGAGAATATTCCTCAACAATTAGTATACTGCCCGTGACAAAGAATTTGTCATTTATGCTCACCGTTACACATTCTTCAATGGCCCTTAAAATTGACATTAAAGAAAGGCATGATCCTAGGACCTTGTTCCCTAGATGCAGCTATAAATAGTGAGCTCTGTTATCATTGTAAAGCACATAAATTTTCTGGCAAACTTATGCTATAATTAATTTAAAGCTTTATTACAATTTTATCTTCTTACTCCTTGATTTCATTACTATTGTGCCCGGAAGCCCTGTTCCTGGAATTATTACTTCTGCTATTTTGTCTTTATTTCAAGGCTAAGTATTGCATATTTCTTCAGTTATTTTATTATTTCAGGATCGAATTAATTTACTTGTCTAGAAATCACGTATAAATGCAACTGTATCATTTTACGGGTAAATATTTTGGCGCTCACCGTGTGGCCTAAAAAGTCGTGTAATTGAGTTGGCCGTTGCCTCTTTTACAAACGTGTTTTGATTATTTGTCTCAGCAAAAAATCACAAAAAATAGCAGATAATGGTGTTAACAACACACATAATCTTGAGGCCTAAGGAGAACAGCCTCATCACGAGGATTCAGTCAGTGACACCCGCAATGAGGGGAACGATGCTACGCCGGTCCACGACCGGCAGTACCTGCGACATGTTCAGGAGGTGGCTCCCGATGATGCTGAAGATTTGCATGTTGTTGAAGCGGTAAGGGTCCTACAATAGCAACAAGTGCTCCTTCTAGGCCATCTCACGCGGCAGGATAAGGTTATGACAGAGTTGAAGCAGGCATTGTCAGGGGCTTCCAATAACGTGAATGGACGAGGTCCAGTTCCTCCCGGTGCTCTCCCAAATCAAATAGCACATAGGGTCGACAACAATACCCCGAGGGGCAAGGTTGGCTTCGATGTGGCTGGGGGGAGCGGATCTGGCCCCAACAACGAGAACGATCCCTTCAAAAATGAACTTTTACGATTTATGAGGGAAGTGAACGCCCGCATGGACCAAATCCCGGGTGCACCACCGGTGATGGAAGGGCCGGAGTCAAGAAGTATACTGAGTTGCCGTACAAACCGAGCACGACACCAGGATTAATCTTGAAGCGGTATAAAATGCCCGACCTCAGGAGCATATTACCACCTATACAACGGCGGTCTCCCCACGAGATTGAATCAATTTTTCTGAAGAAATTCGGAGAGACTCTCACGAAGGGAGCCTTGACATGGTATTCGCTATTACCCGAGAATTCCATAGATTCCATTGAGATGCTAGTAGACCCTTTTATTAAGGCCCATGTCGGGGCCAGAAAGATGCAAGTCCGAAAGGCCGACATATTTAGAATTTCATAAGGAGAGTCCGAGTTGCTGCAGGAATTCGTCACCCTATTCCAAAAGGAGAGGATGTTGCTCCCGGCTGTTCCGGATGAATGGGCAGCTGAAGCATTCACTAAGGTTCTGAATTCAAGAAGTTATGACGCTTCCTGAAAATTGAAGGAAAGCTTGCTTGAGTTTCGAGTGACGACTTGGGCGGAAGTCCACAACATGTACGAGTCTAAGATAAGGATTGAAGATGATCAGGTTGGCTTTCCGTCGTTGGCAAAAGGACGAGAGAAGAATAAAAAGAATCAAAAGAAGATTTTCACACAAATAGACGGTCTTCGAGGGGCCGAATTTTGCCCTACGAATGGGCCAAAGAATGCGGCAGAGGGTTATAATCGGCAGACAGGTTCGTTATCAATAGTAGAACTGATCGCGGTCGGATTAACAAATCATTGCAGGACAAAGAAGCATCAGGTGCAAAGGATCCTTCCTACCCCAGGCTATCAGAATAAAACTATAACATCAGTGTAGTAGAGTTGGTATCGGCTATGAGAAACTTTAAAGAAACACGATTTCTTAAGACGATGAGGTTCGATCCCAGACAGAGGGATCCCAATTTGTGGTGTGAATACCACGAGACGAATGACCACTAGATTGGGGACTGCCAACATTTGCGAGCAAAGGTGGAACCACCACTGAAAAGTGGTCATCTCAGAGAATTCTTTAGTGACCGGGCCAAGAACAACTACAGTCGCAACCATGATAACGTAGATACCATCAACGTATCATCATTTCTTAAAATTCTCAACACCGAAGGTATCAAATAGATAAGAGGCGACCAACCGGTAGCAAGGAAGATGAACGCGATTTCAGTCTCCAGTAGCAAAGGGAAGGAGCATGCGGCATAACAATTATAGGAACCAGTGCCTGCTTCCGAATCGAGTGAAGTTAGCCCGGGGTGAGAAACATCAGAATCTTACCAAGTGCCGAGATACTTTCAGGTACCAGAAGAGTCAGATGCAACAAAATCCATAGCGGAAGAGGTCGAGCAAGTTGCGTTGTTTGGAAAGTTCTTGGAGAGGAAATTCCACTTGGGGACAGGACTACACCCCGAGCTTATGTCTGGCTTTATTGAATTTCTTAAATATAATGCCGATTATTTTGCGTGGTCGCATGTGGATATGACAGGTATCCCAACAGAAGTGGCCTTACACAAGCTTAGCTTGGATTCCAACATCCCTCCAATAAGACAAAAGAATGCCTTATTGCGGAGGCCAGGAATAAATTCATCAAAGAGGAGGTAACTTGCCTACTCGATATCCGTTTGATCCGAGAGATAATATATACAGACTGGCTTGCTAATATAGTAGTAGTTCCTAAGAAGAACAATAAATTTTGCATGTGTGTAGATCATAAAGACTTGAATAAGGCGTGCCAAAAAGACTTTTCCCACAGCTAAACATCGATCAAATGATCGATGCGACGGTCGGGCACGAGTTAATGAGTTTCCTCGATGCTTATTTCAGGTACAACAAAATTAAGATGAACTCGGATGATCAGAAAAAGACTTCGTTCATAACAAATTTTGGCATATATTGCTACAATGTGATGCCCTTCGGGCTAATGAATGCCAGAGCCACTTATCAACAACTCGTAAACAAGATGTTTGAAAAAAAAATAGGGAAGACTATGGAAGTTTATATATATGATATGCTCGTTAAGTCTTTGAACGCAGGTGATCATCTTAAGCATTTGAAAGAAACCTTCAACATCCTAAGGAAGCATAACATGAATCTTAACCCTGAGAAATGCGTGTTTGGGGTCAACTCTAGCAAGTTCCTAGGATTTCTGGTATCATAGAGGGGGATTGATGTAAATCCCGATAAGATCAAAGCCATCAAAGACATCCCGGACCAGCTATCAAGCATGAAAGAAGTTCGAAGGCTCATAGGGAGATTGGCCACTTTGAGCAGGTTTATTTCCCAGTCATTAGAGAAATGCCACCGTTTTATCGTGCTGCTCAAAAGAAAAGCAACTTCAAATAGACCCGGAATGCCATCAGGCTTTGAGAGATTTGAAAAGGTACTTGTCAAGCTCTCCGTTACTATCAAAATTGAAGGAAGGTGAAACACTGTTAGTTTATCTCGTAGTCTCGGAGGTAGTGGTAAGCGCTAGTTTAGTCCGTGAGGTCGAATATACGCAATCTCCCATTTATTACGTTAGTAGAATTTTGAGGGGAGCAGAAACTCGCTGCTCGCATTTGGAGAAGCTGGCCTTAACTCTCGTAGTCACCGCTCGAAAGCTGAGGCCTTACTTTCAATGGTAAATCAGGTCTACGGGATCTTCGAAACTAAAGAGGAGCGCATGCAAAAATACGTAATAAAGGTCCATGCTCTGCTAGCTCGATTTCGGGGGTGGTCGATTACTCACATCCCAAGGGAAGAAAATGCAGAAGCAAATGCATTATCTAACCTCGGTTCATCAACGAAAATGAAGGGATCGGATTCTGGGCCGGTAGTACAGCTCATGCACTCAGTTCTGGATGCAGATAACTACTATGAGGTAAATACGACCAATCTGGTATGGGACTGGAGGAATGAGATCATTGATTATCTCGAGCACGGGAAGTTGCCTGAAGACTCCAAAAGCATCCCAGGCGGTGCGCGCTAAAGCAACACGATATAGCTTCAAAAGGAGGCCAACTATATAAGACATCTTTCTAAGGCCCGCTGGCCCAATGCTTGGGAGTGTCCGAAGCTAATTATGTTATGCGAGAAGTCCATGAAGGGATATGTGAAAATCACTCAGGCGCAGATTCCTTAGTGCCGAAATTGGTAAGGGCGTGATATTATTGGCCCCCAATGGAATAAGACGCCAAAGCTTTAATGCAAAAATGTGATAAGTGCCAATGCTACGCACCACTAGTACATCAACCAGCATAACCATTACATTTAGTTCTATCTCCGTGGCTATTCATGAAGTGGGGCATAAATATCGTCAGACCACTGCCACCAGTCCCTGGTAAGGTATGGTTTCTTTTAATTTTAACTAACTATTTTTCTAAGTGGGTTGAAGCAGGTCCTTATTGGAAGATTGGCAAATGTGAAGTGGTGGAATTCTAGTAGGAGAGCATAATTTGCAGATTTCGGCATCAACGTAAATGATACCCGCTTTATCTCTTCCAAGGTTTTTCTCCCCATGTTGTACATAACATAAGTTTTCTCAATAATGAGGGAAGCCGCTCGGCGTTTAAGTTCTTCTTTGAGTTGGGTAACCTCGGCAGATAGGTTTTCGCGGGCGGATCTAATGGATTTGAGGTTAACATCAAGGCCACGGATAGTTGAGCTAAAAATTCTATTATGCTCAATATATTTCTTATACTTCTCCTCCAATTGGGAATGTTTCACCCCCGCAGCAGCAAGCTCTTCAGTTTTGGAGTTCAAGGCTACCTCTAAGTTGGTCAATCTTTCAGCAGAGGCAGCCTCACGATCGGTTGCAGCAAGAAAGACACTATGGACTTCAGCCCATTTGGCCTTGCTCGCTTTGCTGCATACGAGTCTCCAACACAATGGCCTCAGCAGCTTTGGCTTCCAATTCTGAAAGGCGAGTAGCAGTTTGCTCCCCCTCGGCCAAAAGTTGATCCCCTGCGGAAGTAAGTTCTTCGTTTTCCCGAATCAACATTTGGAGGCACTTAGAAGCAAGGAAATTGGCCTACAAAACAAGAAAGGCAAAATCAGGATATTTTCATTCAAAAACAGAAGAAATAACAAAAGAAGTGAAGAACGTACTGCTGTGGCGTTGCGCATGACATTGTTGAACAAGCACTCTCTCTCTTGTATTTTTTCCTAATTTTTTTTCTGAAGCCAAAGGCTTCAGATAGTTAGCAAATTCTACCGGCCAGGAAAGCAAATTGCATCAGGTGGAGACCGACAGAGAAACGCTCCTCCCCCTTTGCAAAATCTTCTCAGGGGGAGCATAATTTTGCCCCAAATTCCCATAAACTAGCGACTGGGGGAGAAGAACACCCTCTTCTCAGGCAGATGTGGCCGATGGAGATGATGTAACAGTTGTTAGTGGAAGAATTGATGAAGGTGGAGATGATGTGGCAGTTGCTGGTGTTGGTGAAGATGGAGATGAAGTTGATGGTGTTGAAGGGTGAGAAGCAGCTACAACAAATGCAGTGCTGGTTGCTGATTGCTCATCAACTGAAGATGACAGGGACTCGGTACGCAACCCCATAATACCGGGTGTAGAGACTGGGATCCGGAAGCGGGATTTGGCATTTTCCACCATTTCATACTCCCCAAGAGCACCGAGACATCGTCCTCTATTGGTGTAACTAACTCAATAGATTGAGCGGTCTGTTGAGTTGAGGAAGGTCGTCGTCTTCTATGTAGAGAAGCTCCCTCCTCGGTAGCTTTTCCATCATCGTCAATCATCATGGTATCAATGGTTGGCCCGGGCAGAGGGCTCGTCACCACGACTTCCGAAGATGACTTGGGGGCAGCTTTCTTCGCCCTCTTATTCTTTCCCTCGACCGCAAAGGAACACATTCTTTTCGGTTGCTTGTTCTCTGGTTGGGGACTCCGAGAAGAAGAACTTGCTCCAGAAGCAGGCCCGGAGATGCTTGTCTGTGAAAAAGCTTTTTGCAGCAGCCTCGCTGCACCAGCAGGATCAGCCAAAATGTCCTCCTCGGGGACGACAGCTGAGCCCCGGGATAGACCTATATTCAACAGGAGAGAAGAATCATATAACTTTCTTATAAGAAAGGGTAAGGACATGATGAGTAAAACTTACTGCGATTTTTGGCCTTCCACCCATATTTCAGGGACAGCTATTTCCACGAGCGGGTTTCGGGCATAGTAACATCCAAAATTTTTCTGAACCCATCGGTCCAAGACCTCAACACTAGGGGGAACCCACCGAGTCGCTGAGGCAGGTAAGGAAGAAAAGTTAATAATGACGATAAAATGATCTTTAACAATAGTAGAAGCAAAGTATATATTTACGAGTGCGGTTCCACAATTTCAGAAAGGAAGGTGCCGAGGCCGGGATGATATCACTGGTGGCAACGAAAAAAAACCGCTCCATCCACCCATGATCGTTATCATCATCCATGCTGGATAGCAATGCATGGTGGCCTTGCTTGCTGAAGTTGATCATCCCGCTATGGAAGATCTTGGGGGAATAAAGGTTCATCACATGAGCTAAAGATAGCTCCTCCCCCGTTTCCAGGCACAGGCGATGGCAAGAAATCGTTTTTCACACGGAGGGAATCACCTGTGCCAAACACACTTGGTAGTGGAGGAAAAAATCTTCAATGATGGAGTCAAGCTCTCCACTCATGGAAAATGTCCCCAAAGTGAAGGGATATGTATAGAAGTACGTAAAACCCTTCTTGCGTAAGGTTACCCGCTCCGCTAGGTCATGAGTGATAATGTTTAAATCGTGGAAACGACAATCTTTCTTCACAACAGAAATGCTGGAAGGACGGATGAAAGAAGGATATTTGCTAGCGGCCCATGTACGAGGGCTAACAGAAGAAAATTTCTCTTCAAAGTCTTTTGTTGTGACAAGACCTTTAGGGATGATGGTGCTCACTTTTGGAGGAGCGGCGTCCTCAGATTTGTTTTTGTTCTTTGAGGAACTGGTATTTTTTGAAGAAGAAGCCATTGTATGCTATGGAAGAAGGAAAAACTTTTCTCATTTACAAGTTGAATGAAGAGAGTTTGGAGAATTATGGAGTATGAATGAAGGAGGTTGATGCGTATAAGTAAAGGTTTAGGCGGCTAAATTCGTGACCATAATTACCTCGAAAACCGGAAAAAAAAATTACTGAATCATGGGATGAAACGTGTTCGGGGCATTAAATACGGAGAGACGTGTGTCTAATCAATCGTCAGAAGCTTTTCAAAGGGGATCAAAGAAACTCCCACCAAAAAGAATGTTTCTACCAACTTTCTGGTGAGACAAAGTTATGTCACCGAAAAGCAGGGTGACTATCCATATAGGGTACAATATGTTATGTCAAGTGGTTGCAGTGACAAGTGGAGCCGAAAGCAGAAGATAGTTAAAACCAAAGACAGCGTTTTCATTTATCACCAGAAAGAATAACGCTCATAAAGATGCAATAAATACCTGCCACCCGGTAGCATTTAATGGAGAATATTTCACCACATTTAGTACAATGCCTGTTACAAAGAATTTATCATTTATGGTGACTGTTACACATTCTTCAATGGCCCTCATAATTGACATTAAAGAAGGGCATGATCCTAGGACCTTGTTCCCTAGGTGCAGCTATAAATAGTAAGCTTTGTTATCGTTGTAAAGCACACAAAATTTTCTGGCAAACTTATGCTATAATCAATTCAAAGCTTTATACAATTTTGTCTTCTTACTCCTTGATTTCATTATTGTTGTGCCTGAAAGCCCTGCTCCCGGAATTATTGTTTCTACTGTTTTGTCTTTATTTCAAGTCTAAGTATTACGTATTTCTTTAGTTATTTTATTATTTCAGGATCGAATTAATACACTTGTCTAGAAACCATGTATAAATTCAGCTGTATCATTTTACGGGTAAATAGATATGCTTCGTCCTTGCATGATACATGGTGTTTTTTCTCAAGTCTATTTCACTTTGACTGTCACAATAGACTATATATTTCTTCTGGTGCAATCCAAGTTCTTGAAGAAACCATTTCAGCCATACCATCTCTTTTTCAGCTTCTTTAGCGGCAATATACTCTGCTTCAGTTGTAGAGAGCGCGACGCACTTCTGCAACTTTGACTGCCATGATCTAGCTCTCCTTGAGAATGTGAAGAGGCATCTAGTAGTAGATTTATGATTATCAAGATCACCTTCCATATCGGCATCTATGTACTCTTCAAGATTGGATCAGATCCTCCAAAACACAAATAGTCCTCAGAGGTACCTCTCAGGTACTTGAGTATCCACTTGACTGCTTCCTAGTGTTCTTTTCCAGGATTTTCAAGGAACGTGCTAACAACACCAACTACATGAGCAATATCTGGTCTAGTGCATGCATCAAACTTCTGACTGCTGAAGAATAAGGAATTATATCCATGCTCTTTTTATCCTCCTTTGTTGTAGGACACATCTTCTTGATTAACTCCAAATGACCAGTAAGAGGTGTACTGACTGGCTTAGCACTCTTCATGTTGAGGCATTCCAGTACACGTTCAATATACTTCTCCTGAGATAGCCATAACTTTCTGCATTTTCGCTCTCGAACAATCTTCATCCCCAGAATTTGTTGCGTTGGGCCCAAGTCCTTTATATCAAATGACTTGTACAAATCTCTCTTCAATTTCAGTCAGCTCTTTGTCTTATCGTACAATCGACATGTCATCCACATACAAAAATAATATAATAAAGTAGTTATCAGAAAATCTTTTAAAGTATACACATGGATCGGAATAGGTCTTTATTTATGTTTGACTTTTCTTGAATGAGTCAAACCCATAAAGACTCTTATTCAATTTGCACACCATATGTTTCTTTCCAGCTAGTCCAAATCCTTCTGGCTACTCCATATAAATCTCTTTTCGAAATCTTCTTGAAGAAATGTAGTTTTTACACATCCAACTGCTCCACTTCAAGATGTAGGCTAGCTGCTAAGCTCAAAATTGTTCAAATAGAAGTCATTTTGACAACAGGTGAGAAAATTTTTTCAAAATCAATACCTTTCTTCTGTTCGAAGCCTTTTACCACCAATCGAGCTTTGTATCTTACCAGCTTGCCATTTCGATCTTTCTTGAGTTTAAAGACCCTCTTGCATTTGAGTGGTCTTTTACCCTTTGAAAGTTCAACCAGCTTGTACGTGCCATTTTTTCTGTAGAGATTCTATTTTTTCTTGCATTGCTTTCATCCATTGGCTCTTTTTTGGAAGAGACAACACCTCCTTAAGACATTCTGGTTCCTCTCATCACTTATTAGGACATACTCTGTAGAAGCGTACCGGCATGACTCTACCCTCGGCCTTTCTGATCTCTTCAAAGGTTGAGGATGTTCTTCTCCCTGAGTGGGGTGCTCCACTTGCTCGACATTATCATCAAGTTGCTCCCCCTGCTCAATAACCTCATCAGGTTGTTCCCCCTATTCAACAACCTCGTTGGTTGTACTTTCTACACTTGTGGGATAGTTATAAGTAAAAGGAATGGTAACAAGGTTAGGGATTATACCATTCTTGGCCTTCTCTATAGTCATCTACAGTTCCAACTTCATTTTCTCGAAAGACTACATTTCTGCTTCTGATGACCTTCTTCTTTACAGGATCCCAAATCTATATCCGAACTCTTCATCTCCATATCCGATGAATATGTAGGAAACAGATTTGTCATCCAGCTTTGTTCTCTGCTCCTTTGGTACATGTGCAAAAGCTTTGTAACCGAACACCTTCATATGTGAGTAGGACACTTCATTGTTGGAACTCTATCTGGGATATCAAATGCTAATAGAACTGATGGACTCCTATTGATCAAGTAAGGCTGTCTGAATGGCTTCATCCCAGAATGACATAGACGGTTTAGCCATTCTGAGCATGCTTCTCACCTTCTCAACAATGGTGCAGTTCATCATTTCGGGTACGCCATTGTGTTGTGGGGTTCCAGGAACTGCCTTTTCATGTATGATCCCATAACTTGAATAGTACTCTTCAAAGTCTCTTGAAGTGTACTCAACTCCATTGTCACTTCAGAGACTCTTTAGCTTTTGGCATGTCTTTCTTTCCACTAGAGTATGAAACTTTAGGAAAACTTGAAACATCTGATCTTTGATTATCAATATATAAACCCACAATTCACATGAAGAATCATCAATAAAAGTAACAAAATATTTGCTAGCGCCCATCAATTCTATCTCCATTAGACCAAAAATATCATAATATACCAAATAAAGTATATTCAATTTTCTTTCAGACGATGTCTAAAATGAGACTCAATGTTGTTTATCAAATAAACAGTATTCACAAGATTTTTCCGTCATACCTTTGGCAAAAGAGATAAGTGATCTATTGACAAGAATATGCAATTCCTTCTCGCTCATATGGCCTATTCTTTTGTGTCACAAATCTACAGATTTCTCATCTTGTGTCGCGTTCAATTCACCTCGGCTTATTTCTGCATTTGTTCTGTACAACGTGCCACGAGCAACTCCCTTTGTAATTACCAATGATCCTTTGGTAATTCTCCACTTTTGATTTGAAAAACAGTTCTCGTACCCATCTCGGTCTATAGCAATTTTCGAGATCAAGTTTATCCGCAAATCAGGTACATGTCGCATACCATTTTGAACTAATGTGCATCCGACGTTTGTCTTAATACAAATGTCAGTAATCCCTGGAATCTTTGAGTACCTTGTGTTACCTATTCTCACGGTGTAGAAGTTACCTGCTACATATCTGCAAAAGAAGATCTCTTACTGATGTAATATGGTTCTATGTCAACCACCCAATCCGATTTTGGACTCATGCACTCCTCTATCTCATTTATAAAGAGAATAATATTATCATTATTTTGTACTTTGATAGTTGTGTTGTCGTCATTCTTCTGGCCATTGGTTTCACCTTTGCCCTTCCTTAGATATGGGCAGTCCCTTTTGAAGTGACCTGGTTGATCGCAATTGTAGCAATTTCTGGCTTTTGATTTGGATCGATTCTTGGACATCCCACGACCTCCGGATCTACCATAGTTGCTCGAACTTCTTTGGTGACTCTTGCCCCTACCTTCTGTGATGAGAGCATGTCCTTGATTTCCAGACTTCATTTTCATCTTCTCATTGAATAGAAGAGCCGATGTGACGTCTTTCAACTCAATGGTGGTCTTACCGTGCAGGATGGTTGTTGCTAAATTATCATACGAAGATAGCAATTCGTTCAAGAGCAAGATGGCTTTATCTTCTTCCTTGATTTTTACTCCGAGGTTGGCGAGCTGTGCGATTAGCCTGTTAAACATATTTAAATGTGACAAAAAATTAATACCTTCACCCATGTGTAGGACGTATAATAGCTTCTTCAGATACATTTTATTTGTCATCATTTTGGACATGTATAGGCTTTTCAACCTTCTCCAAACACCACATGCAGTGTCTTCATCAATGATGTTATTTACCACATCATCTGATAAGTGCAACCTAATTGCACTAGCACCCTTTTATCAAGTCAACCCAATCCTCAGCTATCATGGTATCAGGCTTTTTAACATCAGCATCTAGTAACTTGTGTAATCCCTGTTGGATAAGTAGGTCCCTCATCCTTCTTTGCCATGTTGAGAAACCACTATCTCTGTTGACTTTTGCTATTTCGTACTTTACTCCTGACATTTTTATTTTTTGAGTATAGTACTACCGACCGCAAATAGTATTTTTGTGTACGACCAGACCATATGCTCTGATACCAGCTATTGAGAATAAATCTCCCATAATAAATAATATTCATGTTAATAAAAGCGAAATAATAACGTAGCACTGAGATACAGTAATCAACAAGAATAAAAGAGTGACAAGGACACAAAGATTTTTACATGAAAAATCCTTCTGAATAAGGGAAAATATCACAATCACGAGAGGAGCAACTGATATCACTATAGCAAGAAATTTTACACTTTGTATGTCCGAATAAAATACTCCAAAGATCACTACAACAATCAAAAGAAATAATCCTCTTTTATCACTACAGTGTCGCTCGCACTCTCTATTTTCCTTACAGATTATTTTCTTATACCCTAAATGTGATTCCTCACTCTTCTTTCTCTCTTTCTGATGGTGTGGATAAACAAGTAGAAGAGGTCCTCCTTTTATGGGAGAAAAAAAGCCGCACGCTCCAAGTGTGCGCAGAAGCATTTTTTAATCTCTTTTACTTATTTCCAAACTTTGGCTCTATTGCCAACAATGGACCCACATCAGTATCTTTGCTTTACATCTACACTCAAACTGAAGGTGTAATAGAATGTTACTCATGATGTTTTGCTCCTGTTCATGTTGGAGAAACAGAGAAAGTCGTGAGGTTTGAGGTGTGTTAAGACACTATTTTAAGGATACTCGCCACTTGTGACATATCCTCCAACATTTAACAACCTCTTTTAGTTGAAAATTAGGGGCGCACGAGTAAATTGCTCAACGTGTCCGTCGTACTTCTGATCTTAAGGATTCTAATAAAATATTTAATCATTTTCAACTTATATATACATATATAATTTTTGTCGAAATTAGCGAAACTCAATGACCTCTCTACTCAAAACATAGGTTCGCCTCTGAGTGCAGAACATTAATTGGTAAGATAAAACCCACAGAGAAGCAGAAGGAAAAAAATATTTCACCATTGCAACGACACAAACAATTCTACGGGAAAAACCAACACATACATCATCCTGTAAATACAACTTTTTCCTTGTGGATTTCAGTACATAGTCAGATCTCTAGATTTGTTTACTGAGAACATTCTTTAAATGGCAGCATTTAGTGGTTTGACGTACATTTTGTAAAACGCAAGTAATTTTTCTCTGGGCGGCAGATTTTCCTCGATAAAGCTAAAGCTTATCACATTTTCAGCCCAGGCACATATATTTGGAAATTCCTCTTTCGTCAATATGTCCACTTCCAATGCTTCTTGAATGACTCCAAGCCAATAAGTTATCAGAATAGAAACAATCTCAATATATCCAACTTTGTTTACTCCAAAACAGTTCTTATCTTTGATAATTTGATTCTCAAGAAGTTTAAGGAGTTCATGAAGTTCTCCCCTGGCTTTCTCCCTTATTTCATTGTTGCTTTCATAACAAAGTTTCTTCATCTCTGGCAAACACTGAGATTGGACAATAAAACTTGTTATTACATGAAAATGTTGATTTTGAAATAAAATATTTCAAGATCGCCTGTGTTTGGTATGATATAAAAAAAATATTTTTATGAAAAATGTATTTTAGAAATAAGTCATTTATGTTTCGCGGTCAGAAAATATTTTCAGGAAAACATCTTCCACAAAGAAAATGACTTCCTTAATAGTCATTAGATTTCCTTCACAATTATGTCTTAACTTCGTTTCACCATTTTAATAAATACGTAGACATTATTATCTGTGATGACTCACTTTATTGCCCCGAATTCATTTCATTATTTATATTATGTGAAATTAAGTCGAGTAAAATGTACTCGAAGTGAATTGAAAAGAAATGAGACACATGGTCTCATTTATGAAAGTCTAAGTCACAAAAGTCAACCGTGGATTGACTTATGAGTTAGAGGGTTCGGATTTCAATTCCGACGACTCGACTAGCTTCGGGAGAGAATATATGACTTAGACGAGTGACCGGAACATATTTGATAGACCTCGAATAACACTAAATTTGAATTGAGGAAGTTCGAGTTTCCGGTCGATAGGTCGAATTTTGATCCGGAAGTCGGAATGACATTCCGAAAGTTGCTGTAGGTTCCTTATGTGATTTTGGACTTGCGTGCAAATTTTCAGACTGTTCGGACATCGTTTGGTCGGGTTCGGATCGAAGGATCGAATTGAGGATCCTTGAAGTTCATAGAATTGATTTCAATACAAATTTAATAAATCGATGTTCATCTTAGTGTTCCAAAGATTGGAACAAGTTTGAATGAGGTTATAGAACATGTGTGCATGTTCGGATAAAGTCCCGGGGGTCTCGGGTGAATTTTGAATGGTTAACGGGACTTAATTCGTCGCTTTATAAAGCGTTAACTTCATACTTTCTGGTGTAATGGATATTAGAATTAGTAAACGACCTCCAAAATCAATTTCGTTTGAAGAATTAGCTCCGTCTTGAAATTACGGAGCCCTAGCAAAAAGAATCGTCCAAATCGGACTTCGTATGAAAAAGTTAGAGTAATCTTTGTAAAAGAAAGAAAGGAGATCAGCTAAGGGGTCGCGAAAATGGTTGGGTTCAGCACTTTTGTTTGATTTTCAGCTAATATAAATAGGACCTAAGGTCCCTGTTTACTCTTCTGAGGTCCAAAACACACACCCACGAAAGAGAGCAACTACAAACACAAAGAACCACTGAAAATCAACCCCAAACTCACATGCAAAGTAGATTTTCGGAATTAATCTTGCAATGAAAGGGGATTACAACACCTTAGAGACATTTGGGGGCTGTTTAAAATGAAGATTAAAAAGAAGTTGGAAACAAATAAAGAGGGAACCTCAAGGAAAACATCGGGTAAGTATCCTATGTCCTAAAATCCCTCATAGATTAAG